>CAIGRL010050111.1:0-14212 GCA_903798325.1 Fraxinus xanthoxyloides
ATTGATGGAGAATGTGTGGTTGAAAAAGAAGAAACAGTTATTGATGTAATGAAAAATATTATTTTATTGAAGAATGTGCGGTTGAAAATGAGTAGAAAAATGAGAATGAAAATTTAATGGGTACCAAGCAGGGGCTAAGTGTTTGGCCTACAATGATTATACTGTTGAATGCTACGCTAGAATCCTATAGAGATGTTAGGAATGCTATCTCGCATGCTAGGGATACTTTGAGCTAAGATATTGTGACTGATGCTTTGAGTGCGAGGGAGCTAGAGTTTAAGAAATATTCGAATGGTAGCTCAAGAGAAGAGTGTTTGTTTGTTAGAGGGGGGAATGAGAAGATGGAAATCTACTTTCAAAGTAAGAAGGGCAAAGGGAAATCGAAGGGTAGGTCCAACTCTAGAGATAAGAGTGGTAAGAAATGCTTTCATTGTGATAAGTTAGAGCATTTCATGAGAGACTGTAATGATCTTAAGAAGAAATAGAGATTACAACAAAGTGATGATCAGAACTTAATTGATGTAGGTGATTCACTTGATTGTCTACATGTTATGACTGTGTCAGGAGATTTTGACACTAATGTAGATCATGCCCATGACAACATACATGTCATGAATATTTCTAATATTGATTTTGACACCGAGTGGATTTTAGACTCACGTGTCACTATTTATATGTGTCATGTTAAGTCTTAGTTCTAAAATTACAGAGATGTGAATCTTAGAAAATTATACTTAGGGGGATGATCGTACACACAATATGGAGAGAGTATGTGATATTGCCATTAAGATCCATGATGGCATTATTAGACCCCTTAAAGGTGATAGATATGTCCCAAGCTTTCCAAGGACTCTAGAAGAAGAAACTTATGAGTCCAGATCTCACACTGGTACTTTAAAAATTTGTAAATGGTCTCTAGTGGTTATGAAATGTCCTAAGAGGAATGGGTTATATGTCTTTCAAGGTAAAGCCTTGGCAGCAAAGAGTCGGCATTATCTTCAGTTTATGAAGGTAGATTAGATCTTTGACACCAGAGGATGTGACACATTGGGAACAACGGGTTGAAATATCTTAGTGAATAGAATTTACTTGGTAAGGATAGTATTACACCTTTAAGTCTTTGCGAGACATATGCTCTAGGAAAGTCACACAAGATTAGTTTTAGGGAAGGTGAACACAACACTAAGAGACCGCTGGACTACATTCATGCAGATTTGTAGGGTTCAGAAAAACATCCCACACATGGAGGAAATATATTTTTTCTAGGTTGGTTGCGAAAGGATTTACTTAAAGATATGGAATAAACTATAATGGGGTGTTCTCACCGGTCGTTAAGTATAAAACTATCAAGTTAGTCTTAGCATTAGTTGTCGGTATGATTGGGAGTTGGAGCAACTAGATGTTAAAACGGTTTTTCTTTATGGGGGAGTTGGATGAATTGATTTACATGTCTCAACCTTAAGGGTTCGAGGTGAGGGGAAAATCAGAACTTGTGTGTTTCCTAGAAAGTCCTTGTATGGTCTCAAGCAAAGTCTTATGCAATTGTATAAAAGATTTGATGCTTATTTGCTTAAAATTGATTTTAAGATGAGTGAATTTGATGCATGTCTATATTTTTATAACTCCAAAGTAAGCTGTGAAGTTTATTTATTGTTATACGTGGATGATATGTTGTTTGCTAACTCTAGTAAAGCTAAAATCATAAATGTGAAAGACCTTTTAAAATCGAAATTTGACATAAAAGACTTAGGAAAGGCAAAAAAAAAAAATTCTTGGTATGATTATAAAAAGGAATAGGGCTGATAATATGATGACTATTAATCAAGAATTTTATTTGGATAAAGTGATAATCAAATTTGGTATGAAATTTTCTAAGTCTGTCCATGTACCATTGGCTGCACTCATGAATTTGTCATCTGCACAATGCCCTAAAATTGAAGAAGAATTGCATGAAATGAGTAATGTTCCATACGCTAATGTCATTGGGTCTATGATGTATTCTATGATTACCATGAGATCCGACCTTGCATATGCAGTTAGTTTCTTAAGTAGGTTAATTTCTAACCCAAGTAAGCCTAATTGAATTGCATTTAAATGTCTGTTAAGATACTTAGTCGGAACTTTAAAAAGAGAGTTAATATTTAAAAAGGAAAGTGATAAGTTAGAGCTAAAAGACTATGTAGATTCTAACTTTACAGGGAATAAAGATCAAGGGAAATCTATCACTTCATACTTCTTCATTATAGGTGCTAATTGTATCACTTGGAAATCACAGTTGCAATCTATAGTTACACTCTCCAGCACTAAAGTATTATATGTTGCATTAACTGAATCTGTGAAGGAATGCATGTGGCTGAAAGGCCTTTTATGTAAATTAAACTTCTTGAATGATAATGTTATGATTTTTACTGATGGTCAAATTTCATTGACGTTGTATAAAAATCATGTTTATCGTGAACGTTCTAAGCATATTGAGGTGAAGTATCACTTCATTACGGAGAAGTTAGGTTATGGTGATTTTACTTTTCTTAAAATTACAACTGATAATAACCTGACAGATGTTGGAACAAAAGTTCTTGCGGTTGGTAAGTTCAATAAATGCTTATCAATATTGAGTATTGATAATGATTAATTGTTGTGTAGCTATTAAGCTAAAGTGAGCGATGATGATGAAATAAGACCATACTAATGGATAGCACTTGTAATTGGGAAATTTGGTTGTAGATTATATGTGATCCAATGTGAAGATTTGTGAGGTGAATCACTTAAATTCACTTGGCAAATAATTATTGGTATTGAGCATTTTGAAATGATTGTGCTAGTTGATGTGTATTATGAACCATAGATTAAATCTATGGTTGGATTTAATCTTGTGGTCAATTACCCTACTAGTTATGTCCCTTTTATAATGCAATATTTGAATTTGAATTCAAATGGTCTTTTTGTTCTATAATTACGAGACTTCTTCACTTGTTTCACTTGAACTTGGCATAACAAAAGAGAGAAAGCATAGATAGGTAGAAAGTGGGAGATGTTCATATCTCCAGAGAAATTCTTGGTGGTTTCTGACGGATTTTTCTTGTATATCCATTGCCATTCCCGTGGACGATGGTACATGATCCAGTGTGGCACAAATCTGAGCTCAATGTCATATGACACTCCATTGGTGGTGTTGAAGAAGTTTTGGGTCGATTGGTTCGATTTTACACTTCGAGAGTTTATGTTTCCGCATTGTAGTTGTATAATTATTTGTTCACTACATTTTAAACTCTACAAGAAGGGTATGCGAAAGAAAATCACTCGTTCTTATAACCATCTTTCTTAAAATCTAAGAGTCGATGAACATCAATTCTAGTTGAATGGAAAAAGACAAAAAGCTTTTTAGCTTTTCTATACATCTTCTTTGGTAAAGTACATTAACCTCAAGAACCTACCATTCCAAGAAGGCAAGAACAAGATTATTCTATCAACAACGTAACTCTATAAAAGCCTACACAGAATTTTAGTCTAATCACAGGACAACCATAAACCTCCTAAGCATCTCAGTGTTGTACTGTCTTATATGCCATGTCCAAATCTAAAGTTGAACCATATTTTCTGTACAATGCTTCAGCACACTAGTGATGCCCTTGATGCTCCATTGGCATCAATACTTGCATAGCAAAAGCAGAAGATGAGCAACCCCACTGAAACTTCAAAACATTCAAAGAACAAATTCTCATGCACACTTTAATAACCCGAGCACCTTTTCGAGCTGTGATTGGTTTGATTATATCCTAAACCTCCCTTATTCCCAATGAGCTTGTTCAGGCCCAAAATACTGTCCAATTTTTGAGATCCACTGGAGAAAGCAAGAAGTTGAGACTTAGAATCTTCAAGTTCGCTCATAAGGTTCTTAACCTGGATTTCTAATTTCTTATTCTCAACGGTTAGCTTACTAACTCTTCTCTAGGACTTCTCAAGTTCACCTGTAAGATCTTTAATCTTAGACTTTAGGGATCGATTTATAGTTTATAATTTGTTGAGGCACAAGGTAGACTCCTGAAGGTCAGTTACACGTTTCTCTCTAACTAGCTCAAGTTCATTGACCTTCTTAAGCATGACTTTATTCACCTTCTTAATCTTAGGAATCTCTTCAAATAATTTTTTTAAGCCTCACAAATCTCATCCTCATCTTCAGAATCTTCTTCAAATTGCTCACCACTATATATTTCTTCAACCTTGTCACCGTCCTTATCAGATTCACTTTTAATCCTATGAGTGAAGGCTATAAACTTCTCACTCTCCTCATGTGTAGACATCTTACTTTGATTATTCGAGCTAGACTCGTCATCAGTGAAAGTTGCGTTCATAACTTTATCCTGATTTCTCTTACCATTAGGGCACTCACTTCTACGATGACCAAAATCTTGACACTTATGATATCTCACAGATTTAGATCTCTTTATAGACTTATTGAAATCATCTATATATCTCTCTCTTTGTCTTTTTATTTCTAATCATTTTTTAGAAATTCTTAACAAATTAGGTTATTTCCTCACCATTAATGATTCCGAATTAGATGAATCATACTCTTCTTCCCTAACAGTGTTCAAGGCTATAGACTTGTTCTTCTTAGGTCGAGATATGATGAATTCATAAGTTTGGAGAAATCCAACCAATTATTCAATCTTGACAACATTTAGATCATTGCTCTCCTCGATAGCTGTAACTTTATGTCTAAATCTATTAGATAATGATCTCGGGATTTTGCTGACAATCTTAGACTCAGGAACTTTCTCACATAGGTTAAAACTAGCATTAAATAGTTATTTAGGCTTGCATAGAAGTCATCAAAGGTCTCGTCACACTTATTTTTTCAAACCTAGTGGTCAACATCTGTAACTTACCATTCTTAACAGTGTGAGTTCCCTCATGTGTGGTTTGTAAAATATCCAAAACCTCTTTAACAACTACCTCACACATAGACATACTCCTAAATTTTTCAGGTGATAAGACTATAAATAGAGCATGAAGCCATTTACTGTTCCAATTATACTCATCTAGATTTTTCTTAAACCAAGTTGAAATATCAATAGGGATAACTACACATGCAACTATGGTAGATGGGGTGGTCCAACCATTCACTACGTGATATGATCCGGGCTGCGCCACAATTTATCTCGATTTTGATGATTGTTGGAGAGAGAGAGTAGAGCCAAATTCGAGACTTCAAAGAGTTGATAAAGATGATCGTTTATATGTTCTAGCAACGGAGTCCATAATAATGAAGAAAACAAGCCAATGGTCAAGTAACATGTTGAGGACGGAAGCTGGAACCGGTTAGAAGCACTCGAATTTTCAGTCTCAATTTGGGACCCATTTTTGGCATAGAATACATTCGAATTTGAGATTTAAACTTCTAGATGATTTGTATACCTTGAAGTAAGCTTTCCAACGCAATTTAAATCACCTCAATTGGATATCGGGATAGGAAGATATGACCAAAATACTGAAAGCTGTCCGGATCCAGGAAAACTGTTTTGACCCAAATTTCCTTGTTAGACTAGAATTCTATTTTTTTTTCAATTTTACAATATTTTGTAATCTAATTACGTTTTTACTAGGTTTTCTAGTATTAGTATAAATATGAGATTTATTTCAATGTAAAAATCAAGACTTTTATTGAGAGATTAAATATAATTTGTGAGTTTTTTTTCCTCCATATTCATGGTGGCTTAGATTTACAATCTTGAATTTATCAAAAGGTTTTGCAGTCCTTTTGTGACGTTCCCACTTCACGGTTCTTATTCCGGGTAATCAACGGATCGAATTTCTCACGCGGAATCTCGGTTCTGGTACGGGTCGATTTGATCTTTGCGCGACGTGGTTTCTAATTTTTTGGGGTTGGTTCCATCTTGTTCGTGGGTTCCCAAGATCAATTCTTGGCTGGGTTCACATCAGTTGGTATCAGAGCTTGACTCTAGATTTCGGGTCATCTATCATTTACTTTCCAGCAATTTATTTTATTGTTTGAGTAAAAAAAAAAGGTTAATGTTCACGTGACCAAAAAAAACTCAGATTTGTTAATTTTGTTTTGGGTCATAGTTTTCATTGTTATTTTGCCTCTAGATTATATTTAGTTATTTATTGAATTAGTTAAAAAAAAAGTTATTGTTCACGTGTAAAAAAAAACCCATGGAGAACGTCTAGAGGCAAAGCAAGTCAAAACAACATCAAAATTGTAGAGTCTTTTGTTTATTTTCTTGAACTTCGAGTCTATTACCACGGTCCGTACGTATTCTGTTGATTATTCGAGACTTGCACTTGTGGAAGTGTTCGCTGCGGGATTTGTGTTCCAATTGATTGAGATATGTATTTCTCGAGCTATTGAGAAAAGAGGATGAACGGTAAAAGATAGAGTGGTGAGCTCATTATCGGGTAAAAGTCAATCTTGAGTGATACACGAGTGCAAACGCGTGAGATAAATTTAATTTGTTTTTTCTGTTAATTCTTTCTTTTAATTTTTGTCATTTATTTATTTGAAAAAAAATGGAAGGAGATATGAATAAATGGAAAGTAGATGCGGTGCCTAAGGGGATTTATGCTGAGTTTAGGTATAGTATGCAGGCTATACATCATAAGTTTGATCAATTGGGTTTCGTTGTTGAAAAAGTTAGTGGTGATGTAGTTAGGCATGAAACTATGATTTGGAGTTAGCAGCGAAGGACACCCCCAAAGGGTTCCTCGTGGGGGTAGAGTAGATATGAGAGAACGGAATCTTATGGTTGAATTTGATGGTGAAGATGAGGCGGTGAGTGTAGGCAGTAGTGACTACTATTTGGAGGCTGCATTGGACCAACAAGGAATAGAGGAGGTAGGTTTGATCGGAGTGTTGGTAGAGATTTGGGAAGTATCAAAATGAATATTTCAGCTTTTCAAGGTCGGGGTGACCCTGAAACTTACTTAGAGTGGGAAAAGAAGGTAGAATTGGTGTTTGATGGTCATAACTATTCTAAGGAGAAGAAATTGAAGTTAGCTGTGGTAGAATTCACTGACTATGCTATCACTTGGTGGGATCAATTGGTGACTAGTCGTAGGAGGAACTTGGATAGGCCAATTGAGATGTGGGGTGAGTTGAAGGCTTGTATGAAGAAGCAGTTTGTACCTGGACATTATTATCGGGATCTACATTACAAACTAGAAAATCTTTCTCAGGGGTATAGGAGTGTGGAAGATTACTACAAGGAGATGGAGGTAGCAATGATTAGGGTGAATGTAGTAGAGGATCGGGAGGCCACCATGGCTAGGTTTCTGAATGGGTTGAATAGGGATATTGCTAACATAGTAGAGTTGCAGCACTATATGGAGTTGGAGGATTTGATGCATGTGGCTATGAAGGTGGAGAGGCAACTCAGACGAAAGGGAATAGCTAGGTTTACTACGGAACCCAAATGGAGTGGTGGTGATAGGATGATCATGTGAAAACTAGGGAAAAGATTGAAATACCTAAGGTTAAGGAAGAGGTGAATAAGAGTAAACCAAACATCGAAAATCAAGCTGGTAGGTCGAGGGATATTAAATGCTTCAAGTGTATGGGTTCCAGGCATATCGCTTCACAGTGGCCAAACCGGCGGGTGATGATTCTTCGGGAAAATGGAGAGATTGAGTCGGATGATGGAAGTGGGAGTGACAACATACCTGAGTTGGAGGATGTTAAGGGTGAAACTTGTGTAGAGTATCCGGTTGAGGAGTCCTTAGTAGTGATGCGTGCTCTTACTACACAAATAAATATGGATGACGAGGAGCAGCAACGGGAGAATTTATTTCATACCAGGTGTCACATTAATAATAAGGTTTGTAGTTTGATTATAGACAGAGGGAGTTGTACGAATGTGGCTAGAGCGACCTTTGCAGAAGAGTTGAGGTTGTCTCTTATGAGGCATCCACAACCATACAAATTGGAGTGGCTGAATAATTGTGGAGAGATACGGGTTACCAAGAGGGCCTTGGTGAATTTCAACATTGGGCGATATAGTAATGAGATGTTGTGTGATGTGGTTCCAATGCATGCGGGACATCTTTTGTTAGGTAGATCATGATAGTATGATAGGAGAGTGAAGCACGAAGGGTTTACAAATCGATACAGCCTTGTAAAGGATGGAAAAACAATTACTCTTGTGCCTTTAGACAGGTCCAAGAGGACTAACTGAAATTGAAGAGTGAGCGAGAAAATAAGAATAAAGAGTGGAAAAAGGAGAGCAAGAGAGAAAAAAGTAATGTGGCTAAAAGTGAGAAAAAAAGAGTAGAGCCACATGAGAGAAAAGGGAGGGAAAAATCAGAGAGGAGAGAAAATTCCAAAGTAAGCTTGTACGTGAGAAAAGCCGAGTGTGAGAGGGTTTCAGTGAGAGCTAACAATCCCCTCCCCAATTTCGATAATTCCTTTTTGCAGGATTTCAAGGAATTATTCTATGGCAGAATAATTCGTGGGTCACCATACATTGACTATCCACTTGGTGTAAATCACGTGGAAAATTTGGTGAGTAACAAAGATGATGGATGTAACCACGCNGTGAGAAAAAAAGAGTAGAGCCACATGAGAGAAAAGGGAGGGAAAAATCAGAGAGGAGAGAAAATTCCAAAGTAAGCTTGTACGTGAGAAAAGCCGAGTGTGAGAGGGTTTCAGTGAGAGCTAACAATCCCCTCCCCAATTTCGATAATTCCTTTTTGCAGGATTTCAAGGAATTATTCTATGGCAGAATAATTCGTGGGTCACCATACATTGACTATCCACTTGGTGTAAATCACGTGGAAAATTTGGTGAGTAACAAAGATGATGGATGTAACCACGCTATGGTAGCGTATCAAATTCCTATACTTAGGTTAGACTATGAACTTGCATGTATGAAAAATTTCTTGCTTTTCTATGATATGCACTTATTACACCACAACATTTTAGCATGTCATACAGAGTTAATTGAATACGATAGACAATTTGGGTACATTATGGGTGACTGGGTGCATGAATGCATGCACTTTAATCACGATAATCTTACATATCTTAGGATGAATTTGTGGAGTATATTAGGAGTAAATTTAATGTCTACTAATCTCATCTTGTATTCCAATTTAACAAGTGATTCTAATTCACTAGTCTAGGTCAATTTAATGTTTTCATATGTTGGCGTTAGTGTTGGATTTTGTGAGATACATGTGATGATAGACCAAAATTACGTCCTAGGGGAGACAGACCACGCTATTTAGTTTCTATGATCGAGAATGAAAGCTACAGTTTACTTCTACTGGGTAAGTCTGTAATATTTAACATTTTCGACATAGCTAATGTTGCTTGATTTGATGCAGGTCCAGATTCGAGGTCGAATTCTTTCAAAGAGAGTGGATGATATGATCTGGGTGCGCCACAATTTATCTCGATTATGATAATTGTTGGAGAGAGAGAGAGTAGAGTCAAGTTCGAGACTTCAAAGAGTTGATAAATCTGATCATTTACATGTTTGAGCAATGGACTCCATAATATTGAAGAAGACAAGTCAATAGTCAAGTAACATGTTAGGGACGGAAGTTGGAATGAGTTGGAAAGCACTCGAATTTTCAGTCTCAGTTTGAGGCCCGTTTTTAGCATAGAATACATTTGAATTTGAAGATTTTTAATTCCAGAAGATCTATAGCCCTTGAAGTAAGCTTTCCAATACAATTTAAATCACCTCAATTGGATATCGGGAGAGGAAGATATGACCAAAATAGTGAAAGCTGTCCGGATCTAGGAAAACTGTTTTGACGTAAATTTCCTTGTTAGACTAGAATTCTATTTTCTTTCCAATTTTACAATATTTTGTAACATAATTATGTTTTTACTAGATTTTCTAGTATTAGTATAAATAAGAGATTTATTTCATTGTAAAAATCAAGACTTATTATTTTGAGAGATTAAATACAATTTGTGAGGTTTTTCCTCCATATTCTTGGTGACTTAGATTTATAATCTTGAACTTATTAAAATGTATTTTGAGAGATTAAATACAATTTGTGAGTTTTTTCCTCCATATTCTTAGTGGCTTAGACTTATAATTTTGAACTTATCAAAAGGTTTTGCAGTCCTTTTGTGACATTCCCACTTCACGGTTCTTGTTTTGGGTAATCAACGTATCGAATTTTTCACGCGGAATCTCGGTTCTTGTTACAAGTCGAACAACGGGTCGGGTTGATCTTTGCAGGATGTGATTTCTAGCTTTTTTGGGTTGGTTCCATCTTGTTCGTGGGTTCTCAAGATCAATTCTTGGCTGGGTTCACATCATTACGCTTAACCAAATACGTTCATTTATCGATTTTAGGAAGACTCTCATTCGAACTTTACAATATGCATAATTACTGACAGGATAGACAATGAACTACCCATATTGGAAAACTAGGGTTATGAATCAAATTTGGACTCTGATACCACTTGAAAGTTACTAGTTCAACCCTAAAATCACCTAATATGTGAATAACATGGACTTAAATTTATCAATTAAAAGTAACAAGTCACTTTTTAATTGTTCTAGTTGTGTAGTCAATCAAGTCAAATTATCCTATGTTGAGTTGCCGCAATAATTAATAAAAGAAGTAAATAACAAAAGATTTGATGACGGAGAAAACTCTTAATTTGGTAAAAATTTCGAGACCAAGCTAGTAGTTTATATTATAAACCATAAGAACTTATAATATGATTCAGCCTAGAAAACCCACTAGCCTCGTTGATCTAATTCTTGCAATCTCCAAGACCCGCTGGAACATGCTTAACTCACACCTGCTCCCAATCTTCTAGAATTGTTTATCTCATCTGGATCACCAAGAACTCCTCATTCTTGTACTCTTCATGTGCTTCTAGTCCAACCTCCCTCAAATTTCAGCAATCTCTGAAGGCTATTGAAAAAGTACCTTCCTAATGATATCTAGGAAATGAGTGTTTTGAATTATATGAAATTGATGTTTTTTCCCCAAACTTGTGGTTTATTGATCTCAAAAATCAAAAAGTTAATCTTGATTGTTGATTGTGTTTTTGGATATTTGAATGATTTTATGAAGATGTAAATAATGATCAACCCCCCAAAAACGCACCGGGCATTGGGTATTGATAATATGAGTTTAGATAGTATATGATAGATAAAATTCTTGAAAAACGCAAACTAGGATTTCTCAGACAACATCATAGCTCGAGCGCTAGGCCATCGACACGTGAGCGAGAGACGGACGACAGGCGGACGACAATGATTTTGTTTTGGACGCTTGAGCATCAGCCATGCGACATGTTAGCGTAAATTCGACAACTCTTTCTTCTCGTTCCATAGTCGAACTCAAATACTTCTAATTTATCTATAAAACCCTCCAAAAGATTCCTTGACTTTTACAACTCTTTTATAATAATCATATTCTTTTACAATAATCATTTTATTTAAAGAATTGCCAATATCTAAAAATCTAACAATTCTAAAATTGTAAAACAAGAAGTGTTATACTTTTTGGATTCACCATTGTTCAACAACTGTAGGCAATTTTATGAAAAATGTGCACAATTTCTATAGAAGTATGAATATGTTTGACACACCGGAAGCTCACTATGATGTAGAAACTATTGGTAGCATACTCAATCAAACGGGTGATTTTCTTCCCAGCTATGGATCTCGTACTACCCCATAAACCTAAAATCCATTTGCCCAATTGTTACAAGAATATCATTTAGTTATTTAGTCCATGTTTGGTTTTGTTTAAAAAAAAATTAAATTTTTAGTAGATTTTGATAGAAGTTATAAAATGTTTGATTGGAAAGATAAAAGTTATGGATCCTATAAGATATATATTTGAAATTAATTATTTAAAATTTAATCATTTTTTTAGTTAAACCAAACAAAAGCTTATTTATTCTTGAACAACACTGAGTTTAATACTATATAGTCTCTGTTTGATACACATTAAAATTTTTATTTTTATTTTTTTACTCATTTTCAATCACACATTCTTTAATAAAATAATATTTTATATCATATCAATAATTTTTTTTTTCAACCACATATTTTTCATCAATCTATTATTTCAAAATACATTTTTTTCAAAATAATGTGGTTCAAACATACCCATAATTTTTTTTAGCAAACATATCATATTTGAATTTTAAAGTGACCCTCACATATTCAATACGTGACGAATTCTATGTATATTTTTTTGTAGAATGAGGATATATTCATAATTTTATAGACGTGTCACGTCATGTTTAAATATTACGACATCATCGTCTAGGTTTTTGAATATAAAAAAAAATGTACCATATATCTTTTGTCTGTTAATGTTCGAGTAGTAAATTGATCATCAACATTTAAAATGAGTTAATTGGCCCACAATATTTTATAATAATTGCACAGAAACATCAAAGTCTATGTCAAATTGTCATGTGTCCCTTACATATTTTTTTATTTTTCAACTTGAAATGGAGTCAAAAAAATTGAAGTGAATTGTAAGACCATAAAGACCACATTCCGACAGTGAAGATTTGAATAATTTTTATTGTTGGGGTTCAATTTGCAACTAAGTTAAAAGGACGGGGATTAACTTTACTTTGATTAACTTACTACTCAAACAATAGATCAACAAAAATATGTAATTTTTCATATAAAATGAAAATATAAAAGAATGAGAACATCCCACTACACAAGAATTTACCCCTTTGGGATTCTAACAACAATTATGCTACATGTACATCAAGTTTGATATTATATAAGTTGACAAATTCTTGTATATTGATTTTAATAACACATTTTCCAATCAATGATCAAATTTTCAACACATTCGAGAATGTCAACCTTGTTATCAACAAGGAATATACAAGAAGCATAATTTTCTAATAATGGTTCATTTTAATAGTGAGCTCCACGCCCTACTAGAAAAATGGCCTTAATTGGTATTGCTTAAGTTATCATATTCATAGGCGGTGTTCTAAAAAGTTCGCATATGCTGCATCTAAATGTTGCCAAATGCCACTTCTTGACAATGAGCGCCTAGTGGCGTTTTATTCCTATTTTTATTTTTTAAAAAATAAAATTATTTAACATTAATTTCAAATTTTTTAATGAATTTATATGTACAAAAGTAAAAAAAATGAAAACAAGTTAGAAAATTTCAAGTGGGAGTTTGAAAGTGGAAACTATGAAAAATAGTTTAGTTTTTGTATTTTGAAAACTTGAAAATTGTATAATTGACTAATTGTAGAAATTCTTAAGTAAATATAGTATTTTATAATTTTAGATATTTGGTATGTATTATTTTAATTATAAAATAACTTTTAGAATAATTAAAAATCTAAAATAATTATAAAAATAAGAAAACATATTTTTATGTTTGGATCTCGTCTAAGTTCCTAAAACTTGAATTTTGACCTCCACAACTCATGTTTTGTGCTTCTTAAAACATTGTTCGTAGGTTAATGCTACCTAATCTTTTCTTATTATGTCAAAAAGTACTATGTTCTTGGACCAACATGGTCCCTATAATTGACACATTTTAATTTGTTTTATAATAATTGTTGAAAATGATTAATTAGAATCTTATGACCTCTAATTAGGTAACCGGCCTATTATTCTATAATTTTAATTGATGGGTAATTTTCTAAATATTAAATGAGAAAGGTTCAATTGTTCATAACTTCATATATTAAAGTAATGGAAACGCAAGAATAAAAACAAAAAAAAATTGAGATCAATGTAAAAGTGAAAAGTGGACGGGGTAAATATGACATAAAAAGCAAAGCTGTGATAATTTCTAGAAGAATGACTTAAATATGGAATCCAATTAAAGATTTAATAATTAATTGATCAAGGATTAGGGGAGCGAATTAGGAATCGGTGATAAAAAAAATTAAATAGATAAAAAGAAAATAAAACTAGGAGTAAATCATTTGAATTGGGTCGAATCAGTTAATTCTTTAGTTATTTTAACTAGTTTAAAAATTTCTATTTATATATAATTGAATTAGATTTTGAATTGATTCCAACTTTACAAATGAACAAATCGACGTGATCTTTTCTTATAATACAGGTTGTTGTAAAAGATTTTTCACGATAATTTTCAATAATCTTGAAATCATATGCTATGGAAATTTTCTAAGACGTGTTTATCTCTGACATATAAATTCATTAATATACAATGATGTTGTAACCATGGGCGGAGGGGAGGGGGGGTCCTG
>CAIGRL010050126.1:0-12170 GCA_903798325.1 Fraxinus xanthoxyloides
AGGGTGGTACTATATGAACCCTTAGGGTTTGCTTCATCTAGGGTACTTCGAGCTCGATAAAGAACTGAAAGTCATTTTATTTTTGGATTAAGGGTCGGTGGTAGATAGTGGAGGGGTATGCGGTCCTAGAGATAACTGTGTCGACCTAGTATCATAAGTATAATGACTGTAACATTCAATCTTTTTTGTTTATTACTATTTCCTACTTACTCGTATTGCTAACTTGTCTATTTTGTAACTGCGATTAATCTATTTGAGCTTGAACCTTTAGAGTTGGCCATTATCCAAGCCATTTACGATAGCCTTCATAGATAAGTTATTTCAAGAATGTGCTTCACAAATGAGCCCTATTTTTACACAACTTCTGATGGCCACAAAAGGTAAGCACACGCCTTATTATCTTTTTGGGTAATTCAACTCAGATTTTTTATAGTGCTAAGAATTTTCCTGTTTTGCTTGTAAAGCAACATGAGAAGAAAGAATGTGTCAAACCTGTCATGTTTTCCATTAGGCGCCTGGAAGAGGCGAAAAAGAAGAAACTAGTGAGCACTGGCTCTTCCACCTACAAACCTCACTCTTCTCCTAGAGAAGAAGGGGGATAAAAGGAAGGAAAAGCTTGATCCTTTTAGGAAAAAGTACCAAACGAGAAGGTTCGTCTTGACAAAGAACATCGAACCACCTCTTCTTCCAAAGCGCTAAACAACTATCTACGAGTCCCTAAAATGGCCTATTGACGTGGAAGAGGTCATTAAAGAAAAGGTAAGCCTCATGAAGAGGAAAGAAGGCAAGGAGGGCATTAGGAGTGCTTCTTCTGAGAGGAAGGCCCAAGATCTCATATGGAAAGATCTACCGAGATTGTCCCTGTTGTAATGGAAATGTTTCCGCAAAGGTCCAGTTGGCTGAGAGAGTTCACAACAAGTATTGGACTGATAAGTACTCATCTTATGTTGAGATCTGCAACCTAATTGATTTGGTGGAGGCATAGCTCGCTATGCAGGCTTGCTCATAGGGCTTCTTCTTAAACGTTCGATGGATATGAGGAGGCTGCAGGGGCTCAACAAGGAATATATGCAAAGGGCCTCCAATACTAAATCGTTGTTGAGTAAGGCAAAGGCTAAGGTATCTTTTGCCAATGAGGCCATTGAAGCATCCAAAGTTAAGCAGGCTGAAGCAGAGTCTAGGATGGAGACACTTTCTAAAAAAAATAGTGAGCTCAAGAAAAAAGTTCACCTCTGCAAAGTTCAAGTAAATGCTTTGACAAAGCAGGTTGAAACTCTAACAACCTGCAGCAGATTACTTCGTCAATTATAGAGGCTGCAATAAGGAGAAAGGGGAATTGAAGGCTTAAGCTGGCTTTTGAGGCTAACAACTTGAGGCAGAAGCTGAGTGAGGTAGGGAAGGCAGCCAAGAATGATTATATCGCTCATTTCCATGAAACGGCTAAGTATGACATCCTCGATTTATACTGGACAAAGGTCGCGTATAATGTATTCTTCGAGTGACTTGCTGAGCTACATTCCCAAGTGGATTTGGCTTCCATGAAAGAAGAGTTCCTCCCAGCAGAGCCATCTACTCTTGCAAACGAGATTCTGTTGAATTGGTCGACGGCCAAGTCAAGCCTTAACTGGATGACGCTGCCACCTAGCTTTAGGCCTTTGATCCTTATATTTCGATTTTGTATCTTCCCATTGTATTCTTTGTATAAAATTCTTCCATTCAGCTTTGCCTTTGTGCTGGTTAAAGTTGTAATGAATGATGTAAACTAACTTGAACAATTCAAATCTTTAATGAAACAAGTGATGACATGATGATTCTGAACCTTGTATGATCTTGTCGTGATTGAATTTAACTGAATAACGTATGGGCTCATCATAATATGATTTAAATGAACATAAGGGCTTGCCATAATTAAGGACAAATGTACACATGGGCTAGCCAAAATTAACTCCAAATGAACGTATGCACTCGACATAATTAAACATTGAATGAATATGTGGGCTCGCCATAACTAATATTAAATATAGATATGGGCTTGCCATAACTAACTTTGAGTATAGATATGGGCTCGCCATAACTAACTTGAATATAATCTCATAAGGGCTCGCCATAATATAATTTGAATAACATATGGGATCACCATAATTAAGGACAAATGCACATGGGCTCGCCATAATTAACTTTGAATGAAAGTATAGACTTGCCATAATTAAACGTTGAATGAAGATGCGGGCTCACCATAACTAATTAGAATATAGATATGGGCTTGCCATAACTAAATTTGAATATTCTCTCATATGGGCTCACCATAATATAATTTGAATAACATATGGGCTAGTTGTAATTAAGGACAAATGCACATGGCTAGCCATAATTAAATGTTGAATGAAAATATGGACTCTCCGTAATTAATATTGAATATAGATATGGACACGCCATAATTAAATTCGAATATAGATATGGGCTTGCCATAACTAACTTGAATATAATCTCCTATGAGCTCGCCATAATATAATTTGAATAACATATGGTCTCGCCATAATTAAGGAAAAATGCATATGGGCTCACCATAATTAACTTGAATATAATCTCACACGGGCTTGCCATAATATAATTTGAATAACATATGGGCAAAGTTATGTGTCATTCATTTGTGACAAGCTCTACTTTGTAGACTTAAAGTCATCTTTGTGAGGACACTTTTTTCTTTTTATTTCGAGGTGAGTAATGTTATCTGCAAGGGGTGGCTCTTCCATGCAAAAATTCTTCCATAACATTTGTCACATTCATGGAAGGGATTTGTTTAGGAGTTGGTAGTAAGCATACAACATCTTTATTAACAAAAGGTATATAAAAGCTGAGAATCCAAGGATGAAAGAACAAGATTTTACTGATAGTACATTCTCAAATGCTCAACATTCCAGGGGTCCATCTAAATTATAGATTCTGAAAGTCCATGGACTCAATTCATTAGATATACGGTATGGGCCTTCTCAATTGGGTCCTAATGTGCCCTCATCGGGTTCCCTAGAGGAGAGGAAGACATTTCTTAACATGATATCGCCCCTTCGGAATGACTTTTTCTTGACCTTGACATTGTAGTATCTAGTCATTTTTCACTGGTAAGATGGTAATTTTATTTGGGGGTCGTCTTTCCTTTCTTCAAGGAAATCCAACTCACATCGTTGCATTTCATCATTTTGATATCTCGTTGAAGTATAGGCGACGAGGCGAATGTAGCCCTACTTCAATCGATGGCTTCAGAGCCATAGGCCATATAGAAAGAGGTTTCCCTGTTACGGTTTGACTGTGGTACAAATTGCCCATAATACGTGGAGAAGCTCATCCATCCACGTCCCTTTTGAAGCATCAAGCTTCTTTTTCAAGGTGTGCTTGGTGGTCTTGTTAACTTCCACTACTTGGCCATTTTCTTTAGGTGATGGGAAGAAGAGAAATGCTTCTTGGTTCCCAATTCTTCACATGAGTCCCTGAATTTTTTATTGTCAAATTGCCTTTCATTATCATATACGAGTCAATGGGAAATCCCAAATCGAGAAATAATATTCTTCCAAATGAACTTGGAGGTGTTGGCCACAATGATCTTTGATAGGGGTTTAGCCTTGACCCACTTGGTGAAGTAATCAATGGCGACAATTGCATAGCTGACACTTCCTTTCCTTTCGGTAGGGGGTCCATGAGGTCTACCCCCCATTTGGAAAAGGGCTGAACACTACAATTAGTTCTTGAGATGGTTGCCTTTGAATGGCAGAGAAGCACTAGCACTTATCGCATTTCCTCACGAATTGAATGGCATCCTTTTTTAGGGTTAGCTAATAGTACTCTTATCTTACCACTTTCTGTGCTAGCATTAGACCCCGCTTGTGGATGCTGCAAACTCCTTCATGAATTTTCTACAGCACATAATTGGCATCTTCCCCTCCAGTGTACCTCAAGAAGAACAACAAAGACCTCTATTGTAAAGTAATTCATCTTAGAGTACGCTAGAATTTGTGAGTCTCTTCCCTGTCTTCAATAAGTTCTTAATCCTTCAGGAATGCGATGATTGGTTGCATCTAAAGTGGGTTCTCTTCAATCCATATTACTTCATTCCCTTTGGATATAGAGGATTTGGAGAGGTGTTCAATTGGTACTACTTTGAGTAGCTCTGAATCGTTACTGTTATGCAACTTTGATAAAGCGTCGGTATGCACGTTCTCAATCCTTGGTATCGGGTCAATTCAAACTTTTCAAAGGATGGAAGCAAATACAGAACCTTTTTAAGGTAAGCTGCCATGCCCTTATCTCTTGCAGTAAAGTTTCCATTGATTTGACTCACTATCAATTGTGAATCACTATTAACCACCAATCTCTTTACTTGCATCTCCTTAGATAACCTGAAGTCCACTAGCAATGCCTTGTATTCAACTATATTGTTGGAGATCTTGAAGCCAAACCTTACTACACAGTTAAGCTTGTGTCTTTCTGAGCTTACAAGCACTATTCCCACTCTCGAACCTGTATCACCAGAAGATCCATCGACAATAGGCTCTAAGCTTGGAGGGTCTACTGGTTCCATTGTTGGTCGATATCTGGGGCCTCGGTGAATTTTTCTATGAAATCTACTAACACTTATCCCTTCAAGAAAGTCCTTAGCTTGTACAAAATATCGAGCTCGCTTAGCTGTACAACCCACTTCATTAGCTTTCCTGAGGCATCATTTTTCTGAAGTACTTGCTTAAGGAGAAGTTAGTCGATACCCATATAATCTCGCCTTAGAAATAAGGCCTTAATTTTCTAGAGACGGTTATTAGGGAAAGAGCAAGTTTCTCCATGTCTTTGTATCATGATTCTGTTAATAAGAGGGTCTTGCTTAAGTAATAAATAGGTAGTTTTCTTACCTTACGAGCGCTGAACTTACGGCTCTTTGAGACACGGCTAGATATAGCAATAGTACTCCTCCTTCCTTAGGCTTTGAGAGGAGACTTGTCCCAAGTGTTTCTTCAACTCTTGAAAAGCCACATCGCACTTCTAACTTTATTGGAACCTCTTTCTTCCTTTAAGGGTCTTGAAGAACGGGAGGCATCTATAGGTTGCCTTTGAGACGAATCGGCTCAATGCTGCGAGATGACCTATTAGGCTTTGCACTTCTTTGGGCTTGCAGGAGGACCTCATGTCCAGTAAGGGCTTGATTTTCTCAGGGATTGTATCTATGCCTCGCTGATTGACCAGATAACCCAGAATTTTTCCATAGGCTACTCCAAAAGCACATTTCGGCTGGTTTAATCTCATCCTATACTTCCTTAAACCTTAAAAACGGCTTCCAAGTGTTCGTCGTGGTTCGCAACTTTGAGACTTTATACCAACATGCCATCAACATACACCTCCATTGTTTTACTAATAAGGTCAGCAAACATACTGTTAAAAATCCTTTTATAGATAGCCCGGAATCTTTGAACCAAAAGGCATGACTTTATAGTAATAGAGCCCCTTATCTGTGATGAACGAAGTGTTTTTCTTGTCAGATGGTGTATGGAAATTTGATTGTATCCTGAGTATACATCTATAAAACCTAATAGCTCATGCCCTACTGTAGAATCCATGAGTTGGTCAATCTTTGAGAGCGGAAAACTGTCTTTGGATCATGCTTGATTCATGTTGGAAAAATCTATGCAGACTTTCCATTTTCCATTATGCTTCTTCACCAGAACTGATTAGATATCCACCTCGGATAGACAGCCTCTAATGAACTTGCTGGATATTAACATTTGAACCTCCTTCTTTAAGACTTCGTATCTTTCCGAGTTCAAGGCCCTTCTTCTTTTCCTGTGGAGATTAAATTTGAGTCGACATTAAGGTTGTAGCAGCTAACATTGGGGTCATTTCCCACCATATCTTCATGCTTCCATGCAAATATGTCGATGTTCTTGAGCATGAATCTTTTGAGCTCCTGCTTGTCCTTCAAGTTCAACTTATTTCCTACCTGGAGCATCTTCGTGAGATCTTACGGGTCTAGGGAAAAAAATTTAACTCCTCAACTAGGGTTGCTTGGGAGTTTGATTCCAGGATCCAAAGCTACATACAATAATCCCTTCTTTGGGGATAGCCCGTTTTGCGGGACATCTACCATCTCAATATCTGCTCTTGTTTAAAGTCGAACCTTCTATAGGTGTGTCAAACATTTCAATGTCTATTAAAACCGTTTTGTACCATGGGGTTCAGATTTCCGTATAGAATTGAGGTAGCATTCTCTTGAACCGATTTGATCACCTCGGACAATGGCGATGCCTCAATCGATGGGAAATTTCACGCACGTATGATGGTTAGATGTGACTTCCCATAGTTCTTTCAATGTAGGTTGCTCCAGTACACCGTGATAAGCGAACCTGTGGTCCACAACAAGGGATTTCAGGAACTGATGAGCTATCCAGAGGAGTTCATATTTTCCACTACTAACGTGATTCTTCTCCTAGGGACGATGTTGTCGCCGATGAAACCATACATGGGGCTTTCATGGGGATGAGCTCATGATCTATCAATATTTTATCATAAGTGGCTTCAAACAAGATGTTAACGAAGCTCCTGTTATCCACCAACATGCACTTCAAGCCATTCTTGCCCCAATGGTCCTTATCACCAAGGCATCACAATAGAGATAATGCACACTTATGGCGTCTTCCTACGTACACATTATTGGTGGGGTGAACTGGTCCTACTAGGGTGCTATGACCAGGTAACTTGTCATGGAAGGATCTTTAGCCTCTCGACATAATTTCTTTGTGCATTTATTGACTTTCCTCTAACGTGCGAGCCCCCAATTATTGTGTAAATCTTTCTAATAGAGGCATTGTTTGCATTTGTAGGAGGGTCCCTTCTTTGCATTGGGCCACCTCTATGCCCGTTTCTATCATCATCATGCATCTACCCATGCGATTCATCCCTACAATATCTCCTTGCTTTATTACGCCTAGCCTCTTAATCATGCCGGATTGAAGGGCATTTTTTAGGCATGGCATTTATTCCTCCTCTGGGTTTATGAGTCTGCTGGCTCCGAGTGATGTGGCATAGACATATAGTCATATATGCCATGACTGTAGGGTCACTGGTAAGTATAGTATAGCCCATTTCTAGGCTCATTGCTCCTTCATCAACCTTTGTCCCTTCGTTGGTTCAATTGTCTTTGCGCATCAGGCCCAACCTCATCATATGACAAATATGATACGGTGTTTAGGGTGGCAGTAACTAATGCTTGGCCTTAAGTGGGGACGATCGTGTATCCTGCCTAGGTCCATTGCTAATTTACCAAGTGTGAAATAGGACCTTATCTCTGTCTTTGAGGAGGTGAAAGCCCCAACGAGGTTCTGTTATGATAGTCAATCAATTCCTCAATGATAATTTTGTTGCTCATCATTTCTATCAAAACGTCATAAGAGGTAGGATTCTTATTTCGCACATCTCTCCAAAAGAGAGTGTTCATGTTAAGGGCTTTCCTATTAGTTACTTGCTCACAATAAGTCATTTCATCTATAAATCGAGCTAGATAGCTCTTCAAATTTCCTCCCACTTGTTGTATCATATCCAACAACCTTTGGATTGAGGGTCTCTCTTTCTCTGCTTGACAAATATGGATTCAAGAAGGCTTTTGAGGTCCAACCAACTTCTAATATTACCAGCCAATATACGGCTGTATCAAATTTTCGCAACCCCAGTAGTGTAAGGTGGAAAGCTCTGCATTTTAATACTGATTGGGCTCCCTTAAAAGCCATGTGTCTTATAATTTTTAAGGTGCTTCGTTGGAATGCCCTTTCCTTTATATTTGAGTATTTTTGGTGGCACGAAGTGGTTAAGAACATGGGCATTCCTCATCTCTTGCTAGAATGTGAGATTTTCATCATCGTCATCCAACTCAAAGGATCTCCATGGATCGTCGAATCCCCCTCTTCTGCTTGGTAGTGAAGCGATTGAAAAGTTTCGACTTAGTTTCTCAAGTCTACAACATCCCTTTTCTCTCGCCTATTTCTAGGTTAAAGGGCCCGCCTAAGTTCATGGTTCTGCCGTGTTCTTGTTGCCCCTGTATGGGAGGTGACTGTTGGGGCATATTCCTAGTCCCTGATGGTTCAATTTTATCTAAGACATTGGTGGAACTCTGAGGCTCTCATTCTATAAAATATTCTAGAGGGGAGTTTTCTGCTCTATGTGGTAAGTTATTACCAAATTGACTAGAGGTATAATTTGTAGACATATCCATTTCCACCTCCCTTTCGATTGGGCTAGGCTCCCTTCTATGTCTATGGGTAAGCTCCCGTGTCATTCTCCTCTTCTTCCTGTTGAAATGCCTCATTTGGGGCATTTGGTACCCCGCTTGTCCATGCATTTGTATGAGTAAATGTTGTATGGCGGCGTTCTACTGAGCCATGTTCCTCGTGTTTGCTGCCATTTTCCTCACATCTTTTCCTAGGCATACGGTGTTGTCACCTCATCGATGTTGGTGGAAGGGACAACGGGTATTAACATTTGTTCAGATGACTTCTTTTTTAGAAGCCTTCTCTTGTCAATTTCTACCCTAGGGACCATAATGCTCATGGTGTAACGATAGCTTTATGTTAAGAACAAGCTTCCAAAGATAGCTCTTCAAAGTCCTCAATCGTTCTTTTGTTTCCACCACAATGATGTTCACGGTTATAGTGTCTTTTTCCATAGACGTCGTCAATCTGTTAACCCCAAAAAATGTACCTCCAACATGGTCAACAGATCCTAAAGCCTCTCACATCCATGCAAGCCTCGTTCTTGCATACTTGGACAAATCGTTAGCCACACGTAGCCTCCTCCGATGGAAGTAGCGTTGGTCACGCACACTCCGACAATCAACTCAATTGGGGAAGAAAATATATGAGTGTGGGAGAGCTTTAGACGTGAGCCTCCAATATAAAAGGGAGTAGACTTTGGGGGATAAAAAAATTGAATAGTGATATGGCAAGGTAGCTTGAGAATTTAAATTTACATTACCTTCCAATGGCACTAAGTGTAAGCGTTTATACTATAAGAAGATGAAATGAGAGTTGTTGGATAGAAAGATACGCGACCTCATCCGTTAGGCAAGCATATTGGTTTGGTCACGGGAAGCGGTTCCGTTAAATCAACCCCGAACAGCGTGGAGACCTATCTTTAATCACCACGTATGATATTTGGGGCCTTGGGAATCAAGACATAACAATTTCTTTGCTACTTGAGATTTCCCATCATAAAGATGCATGTGATTTCAATTTCAAGTAAGTTAATTTAACTTTAGAATAATTAGGCATATCTTTATATTAAGAAGTTCACTCAACAATGTGAAGCCAATTGGAAATTCATCCAGTTACATCCACCTTCATGTTGAAGTCACTAGCAAAATTATCAACTATTTGAGCATGACGATGAGGAGAACAGTCATTACTCGATGAAAATAGTTGACATTGTCTCCATCTTCACTTGCAAGTTCGATCTCCAAATTATTGCTGTCACTATGATTTTGAATATCAAGTTTTGCCACCGGAGTTATTGGAGTTGTCTTCTCAATTCTTCATTCGATATCACAAATATTTGTTTCTCTAGCAGGACGTGACTATAACGACCAAAGCTCTTACACCAATTCGATACCAAATTGGATAAGAGATTGAAGTAAATAAATGAAAGATTCTATAACAGTTCACCATCCAAGTAAAGTTGCCTAAGGAATACAGAAATCACCACCGAAAGAATCTAACACGGCAGAGGAAACTCACTACTCCATGGAAACCACCAAAGAGATGCATAGATTTCAAGAAAAGGATATACGCCTATATTGACTGGAGGAGGATTGAGTCTAAACATTGATGCTGTTTTAATTTAGTAAGCAAACTCCTTCGAAGTAGGAGCAGTTATAAGGGATCACGAGGGGGTACTATTGGCTGCAATGACGCTGCAGAAGATGGTTCGATGGCAGTTGAAAATGCTGAAGTGAAGCGGTGAGAATGGGACTTAAAAGTTGCAGTTAATATGGAATTCCAGATTACTGAGGTGCAAGATTCTTGGCTTATGGTACAAAGACTGCAGGCTGATTTTCATATGGCTCCAAACGCAGGCATTTTGCTCGAGGAAAAAACTGGTTGTCCCAGGATTAAACCCCGGGTCAAACCATTTGGCGCCCCACTATTGGAGGGGGGTAGAGGCGCCCCCCTATTGACCCGGGATTTAATCCCAAGACAACCAGCATCCCTCTTTGCTCAATATTGTAGCTATGCTTCGAGTGTGATTCGTGTCATTTTATTCCTAGAAAAGGGAATAAAGTGGCCCCATAGTCTAGCTTCTTTTGCAATAGATGATAAACCTTTTAATTGTTGGACGTATATTATTCCATTGTTTCTATCGCCTATTGGAAGGGGCAGACAATGTTATTTAAATAAAAATTGCATACCTAAATACGACTCTAATTACAAATCACTCTCCTATTACTCAAACCCTTATCAAACAATAAATTCGGCCCCAACTAAAAACAATCATAATTAAGTAAATAGAATACTAAAATCGAATCAAACGGCAGACTTTGTCGCTTCTGCATCATTATTTGATCTTATAGAGAGAGAGAGAAGATACTTTAGTACATGGACGGTGAAAAGTTTCCAACAAGTAACCAGACTGACTGCCGCAGAATTAGAAGATTATGAAGAAATTTGAGGCAAATTTTACTGCTGAACTGAAGAATTTACTGACCTTAGATAAACGATTTCCTGAGATAAATAGTTGCAGCTGTCTGCTTGTAACGTTGGGCCCGTTGGGAAATGTGAAGTTCCATCAGTTAGATAAAGCATTGTAGAAAAATTGTTACAAAGGTCATTTTCTTCTGAAGATCATCGTGAAAAATAACCACGGTTTGAGCTTTCACCCAATTTGTTACATCAAAGTAGCGTTGCTACATGTACATCATTTTTTACATCATTTTTGCATCAACTCGACCCACAAGACAGGACTTGTTGGACTTTACAAAAATAGTCTTCGATTTCCTGGTGTCCATTTTCAAGCTGTCCAGTCCACGAATCTAAAACTACATTTTTTCCAAATTTTTCAAGCTTCTGGAGTTGCTGCCCTTCTGTATCTTTGTGCCTTCTTCACCAGCACAAAACGCAGGTTCTTAGCATACATTTATTGTGTGTTTCTCCATAGTAGTAAGAATTCATTCCTCCTTCTTAAAGAGACGTCCACGAGCCAGACGAAAATTGGCCCATATAACCATCCCTAAGTAACCCTATGTGTACGGAAGGCCATCGTTGAAAGTTGCCTATTACAAGCAGATTGAGTAGAATTCGTAGCTGCACTTATTAAGTCTACTAACAAGCACCCGCACATAAGACTCGATATATTTGTTACACTTATGAGAAGAATATCTGGATAATAATCCACATTACCCACTTGTATCAATCATATTTTGGAACAAGACGAAACCCTGAAATCTGAATAGACTAGAGTTTCAAGGCAAAAACATGTCTGACATAGCTTTGTCTTGCTCTTTGTCCAAATAATGAAAACTGCAAAAGGAATTCAGTAGCCTCTGCCCATAATTGAAAACGTGCAAAAAGACAAATATGCTCTAATAATCGTAAAATGCTGAGTGACAATCGGGTTTCCCATGGCCACGGACAGCGACATAACATGTTACCTAGGTCGGGTTAGCGTTTTATTTTGGTGTCCTTTGGGCATCACCTGTTCAACTCGATTCACGAAATTATAAATTACGTCCTATAACTTTTAAATATTGTACATAGAGAAAATCGAAACTTCATCATACAAGGGTTTGTTAAGCTACATGCAATCCATCGATATTTAGTTGGTTCTGCGAATTCCACACTATCTAGAGTAAAGAATTGTGAGAAAGTGCTCTTACCTTTACCATTAGTTCGTTTCTTTCTAGTGCTAAGCCTAATCTACTAAACGAGGGTTAAAACAAGTAAAGCGAATTTTTCCATTTGTTTGAGATTTTAGGTATTTGTACTTCCTTTTTCTGCTATGAAGAATCAAAAGACTTTGCTACTTTTATTCTCGAGTGCGTTTTATAAATTTATGTGACCAACAAATCATGTTGTTGAATTGTGTGGAGCCTAACTTTTTTATATTTTTCATGACTCACGTCAAGAGTGAACCACTATAATCAATGAGTTAAT
>CAIGRL010050169.1:0-20212 GCA_903798325.1 Fraxinus xanthoxyloides
TTTCTAATTGTTTTAAATTTTTTTTTTTTACTTTTTGGTAATTGGAACAAATTCTAGACCCAATAGTAGAAAATATTATCACTTTAATGGACAATTTTCATAAAAAAGAAAGTCAAACGAATTTCAAACTTTCAACATTTTCCATGAAAAATTATACCAATCAAACACACTTAATTACAATTTCCTGTAAAACAAAGTTCTAGGTAAATATTTTCCCTGAAATTCATTTTCTTTCCACCCTATTTTCCATAGTGCAATCAAACGAACCCTAAGAGGTTTTGTCAAGTTGTTATAATAAAGAAGAAATAGACGTTGTCTAGAGTACCACGTAGATTCGAAACCTCTATACATACAACGTGATTCAACAAAAAATTAAGAATAATAGCAACACTGAATTGTAAATAGAACTCATTAAAGATCAAATTTTGGGGTTGACTATTAACTTCATTAGACATCAATTTCATGTAGATAACAAATCTTTCAACTTGCATGTCAGACAATGGATTGAAGATGGTCTAACATATTATTACAATAAATTAATTATGAAAGAATTTACATTCAATTTGGAAGGTTATAAATGTTCCCTTTCAATCTATATTTCTTTTCAAAGGTAAATTAGATGAGTAATGACATGGTAACATAGCATTTGACATAATAGATAACCAAAATGCCAAATGACGGCTCCCTATTTGGCATTTTGGTCATCCATTATGTTAAAGTCTATGTTCATGTAGCTTAATTCAAGTTAGATTTTTTATCTTTAAAATATGTCTCTGATAGCATGTAGGTATGTTAAATTAATCGAACATGGCTTGCTCACCGTCAAGCGGGGCTCGCCCCATTAGGTGAGCTGAGCGTAAGTTTCTTGTTTTAAAAAATCTGTGCTTGACTTGACTCAAATCACCTCACCAACTTGCCATTTTAACGGTGTTTTATTTCTTTTACTAAAAATTACATTTTCACTCACTTATGAGGGGTTGACTCGAACGAAAAATTAATTGTTTGACTCGCTGGTGGGTCGAGCTTAGCCGACAAACAATTCGCCCCACATGACATCCCTATTATGTTTACATAAACAAGATTAAAAAGATGTCATATAATAAAGAACTAGACAAGATGAGAGATGTTACATGTACAACACTTGGATTACAACAATGGATAACAACCTCTCACAAGGCGGGTGTTGTAACCCAAAGTTGTACAAGCAAAATTATTCAGAGAAGATAGCTAAAAAAATGTTAGATGTCCTTTTTTATGTTGATTTTATTTGGTTTAAACATCCACTAGTTGTATTTATTGCATGTGTAGTTTAAAGAGTGATACAAGTGTGGAAATAGTTATTATGAAAAGCTAATTGATGGGCTGACAAACACAATTTTCCGCGTGAAACTTGATCAGATAGAGAGGGAAAAAAATGTAATTAAAGAGAATGCAGTTATAAGCACAAAAGTATGCACATTTTTTTATATAAATGATTTTTTAGTTTGTAGATAAAAAGGTTGTCTCATATCATTACAACCAAAACCACAACAATAATATATATTTTGTTGGTTCAAACTACCTATGTACCCACCATGTTGACCCCATACGAAAGGGCAAAAGAGAAACAAACTATGCAATCAAAGTTGGACTGACATCCCAATTTGAATTATTTTACATAAAGAATTGTTCAATACATAATTTTAACTAGATAAATAATCTTTTTATAATAGTAAAGTCTCATCATCAGCAGGAGTTAGTCTCAGAAATTCAAGTAATTGAAATCAATTGAAAGAAAGATGTTTAAGTACCGGAAAAATTCACAAGTTTTTGCATAGGAAGATAGATGTCATGTGCATAAACCTGTGAAATTTTCCAGTACCTGCAGATTTATTCCAATTGAAAATGTGTTCATAAACAATAAAATGAAAGTACAGTATATGCATCGACTAGATTTCTTTGTATCGAATTTCCAACTTACCCCATTAGAAAGAGTTGAGGACAATGCCCTTCTAATCTTGAGATTTGGTAATAGCATATTTAGGATGTTAGACATGTATTAAATAGAAATAAGATTAAATACTAGTCGGGAAATGATGTCCGATGTGTCATGTCACTGTTACTTAATATAAACTAAGTAACATTGCTTAAGGGATCATTTATCTACCTTTGTTATTGAACTTTCTTATATTACAAAGTTATAAATTGTGAAATAGAATTGGTTTGGCAGATGATTTGGATGGGTAGATAAATGTTTCTCTTCTGAAAGGAAAAAAAGAAAAAAAAAAAAAATTATTTGTTGTCATCAGTTTTTTGAAAATTGTGATAATTTATTCCTGTGGCCCCTTTCATGCAGTACCATCGATAACCCAATCCTGCCCCCTCTCTCTCCCCCTCTAGCTTGTGGAATGTTGAACAAACACTTTTATGGGAACAATAAATAAAACCCTGTAAAAGTTAATTCTCACAGGAATTCCATTTTTACAGAAGAAAATTCACAGAATTTTACCAGAATAAAAAAAATAGTGGGTTCCACCGTTTATTTAAAAAGAAAAAAATGCAGACCCTACTCTTGTGTGAGTGTTCTGTTGCATTTTTGTGGAATTTGTTTCTGTACGTGCAGTACTTTTATAATTCTTATTACATTAATAAAAATAAATTATTTTAGAATATTATTTTATTCTCTAAAAAAGACTGAAAACAAACAAAAACTTAAAGACAGGAAGGCAGTAAAAGGGGATTACAAATGGAATATGGATGAGAAGTGAAGACAAAAATAAAAAACTAAAGATGAGAACGAAGAGCCTTTAAATACATGGTGGATTGTGGAATAAAGGAAAAGATAATGAAGAATAAAGTAACAATTGGATAACTTAATGAAGAGAATTCTCCTGTTTTTTATTTATTAACTTTCTATAAAGAATATTCAAGTAGTTGTACATTTATTTCCAACTAAAGTATACACATAGCATCTTAATTTGTTTTATACACCGTTCTGATTCTTTGGAACTAGTTGATTGAGACTTTTTTTTCGATATTTAATTGATCGAAAAGGGTTAGTACTAAAGTATGCTATGACCAATGATTAATAGAGTCTAAGAAATCGAGCTCCAAATAAATCGGTAACATGGAAATATTGACACCAAATCAAATACTAATACGGGAAAAAATGACGCAAGATCACATCATGCATAAGGACTTGTATAAATAACCTCTAAACCCGGTAAAACTTACACTTATTGTTAACAATATGATAATTATTAGTTGCAAATATTATTTTCTCCCGCTTTCGTACACAATGCATTAAGGTACAAGGATTTGCTAGATTCAACCGAAGAATTCGTTCTATAAATTTATTACGAACCACGTCTTTGGTAAATTATTGATTTCATAAATAATTAGAAAATCGTGTTGCTTGAAAAATAGAAAAAGAATATGAATTTATGAAAGATCCAACCATTCATGTGATGAAATGAAATCCCATAAAACTTGAATTCTAAGAGGACATCATTGTCACATGGAGTATTTATTTTCATAATAAAATCAAACGAATTTAAATAATAAATAAATAAATAAATTTGTATTTGAATGCCTGCACAAAAATACAAAAGTACTTTTGGTGAAAAATTATGATAAGTTTTCTCCCCTCGGTAAGTCGGTTTCCACTAGAAATAACCCACTTGCATTTTCCCTATTTTCAGCTAAAAAACACAATTATCACTGCCACCTTCTGCCCTTGATTTACACCATCTATCCAGCATCATCATTTTCCTACAATTATATACACTTACACAAATATACAAGTCCCTTCTACTAACCCGTGGGAGCCCCGAGTGATTCTCCGGGACATACTGAATTGTCGAGATTCGAAACAAGAATTAAGCTAGTTTGTCCGAATTGATTTGTCCACCTGGTTGACCTAACCTCACATGAGTGTGGGACCGACGTGGAGCCTGCATGAAATAAAAAATGAAAAAAAATGTTTCCCTCCTCCCCATGTGTGTGTTCCGTCAAGAAGGGTGGCATTGCAGCAAATCTATTCGAAACAATTACTTGAGTTCAAGAATTGGGATCGCCTGATCCTATAGCTTTCGACCGGCACATTAAGGTGATCGTGGACGAATGACGACTTCAAATAAACATAATGTAAATCGATAGTTTTTTATTTTTTAAAGTTAATTATTAAATTTGTGACCTTTTTGGGTTCTTAAGTTTTTTATAGAATGCATGTGACAGTTTTTAAGCACAATAAATAATCACATGAGATGCATGGGTCAGAGTTAGTATTTATGGGGGTTGTTTGCATTAATCAAACATTGTAAATATATCATGAGTGACATAATGAGACGCAGAAAGCTTTGCATGAATAGGATTTGCACGTCAACCAAGACATTATGAGTTTTTGTAAAATTTCTTTACTATCTCTTTATTCATTCTCCCTTTGTTTCCAAAGAAGCAATGGATGATCTTATGATATGTTTTAAATTAGAGTAATGTTACACATCCAGAATTAAATCCAAGCTCATATTCAGGGAATACACGTGTCCACACGCGATTGGCCAGTTTGAAAAATAAAACAAAAATCATCAAATTAAGTTCTAACACAATAACCTGTTTTTTCCCCTAGATTTGGCCCTGTTCTTTCATCATTTTCCTTCAGATTATTCCTCGTGATAGGATTGATTAATGGGATAATTGGCTAACTATATTCAAGAACGTGTCTTAAGATGAATGTACGGAGGATTTATGAACAAGGTCACAAATTTATTGATCGTTTAAGATTGAAAGTATTTTTGGGATAGTCAAACATGTAACGATTACGAGTGAAGTGAGGTGGCTCGAGGAATGAACCAGTAGACCCGTTCGAACTCTTTGACACCCTAAATTGATGTTAATTTGTGTTAACCTAAAGAAATCTAGTAAAGCAAAAGATGGAACTCCCCAACAGCTCTTGCCTGTCTAACTATAGTAACAATTTACAAATTTGAACTCGGCAAATTTCAAAACTTGAGTTGTTATTACACTTTAGAAATGTTACATTTTGCTAAATTAATTTCAAGATCATCTCTCTCTCTCTCTCTCTCTCTCTCTCTCTCTTACACACACACAGTTCTTCCTTTGTTTCTCTGACACACACACACATTGCTCTATATGGCCTAAACTTGATGCCTGGTAGTAGTGCAAGCAAAGCAAAGCAAATGCAAAGTAGCAAAAACCCCACTTTATTTATTTATTTTTAGCGCTCTCTAAAACTCACTTGCTGATTCCTCTTTGTCGGTAAAAAATCTGCTTTTATCCCTCTCTTTCCTCTCAACCCTTTTTATGCTCCTCACTACTGCTATAACCTCATGTTTTGTACTTCATTCACTTCCCAAACCAACCTGCAAAACTCTCTCTCTCTATTTGTTCTTCTCTCTTCTTCATAACCTCCACTAGTTACTATTTTTAATTCCAAAACCCTTCTATTTTCTTAGCTCTGAAAACACCATTTCTCTTAGTGTTTTTGTCTTTTGCCATTGAAGGTGTGTTGGTTTAAATTCAAGATTATCATTTTCTTGGAATTTCCTTCTTCTTTGCTGTGTGTATTACAATTTACATATATCCTTCTAACTTCTGAACATCATTTTCTTCTTTCAGGTACACTGTAATGGGCGAGTGTTGACCATTCTCTCCATTTAGTTCATTTCCTTCTCAAGAAATACAGATAGTGAACTATTTGAAGAGAGAAACAAGAGAGAGGTGCTCATTATGGCCATCTTCTGTCTATATCCACACTCGTATTTGTTTATTTTGGTTTGAAGAAGGTTTTGTTTCCTAGTTTTGTAGAGTGCTTACTCCAAAAAGAGAAGAAAAAAAACATCTTAGGACTTCTTTAGTCAGCATCCAACTACTTCAATTTAATCATTTAGCCCCTCTAAATCTCTTGTGACTTGTTCCATCTCTTTTTGTCTCCAAAAAAAGAAAAATATAGAATACAGAAAAAGACAAAGACAAAGGTTAGAGAGGAGGGGTTAGAAATGGAAATTCCAAGTCAAGAAGTGGAGATTCCAATTCCAATTCCAATAAGCAGCACATATGGTGGGGGACATGGTCATGGCCATGGACATGGGCACATGATCCATCATGACTCAGCAGCCCACAATCATATTATACCTGCAGCTTCAGCATCCCCACAAATGCCCTCAAATGGCCCCATATCCTCCATGCTTGAGGACCATGTGCCCTACAAGAAAATGGTTAGGTACAGAGAGTGCCTTAAGAACCATGCAGCTTCCATGGGTGGTAATGCCACTGATGGCTGTGGAGAATTTATGCCTAGTGGAGAAGAGGGCACATTGGAAGCCTTAACTTGCTCAGCCTGCAACTGCCATAGAAACTTCCACAGAAAAGAAGTTGAAGGGGAGCCCTCTCCTTGTGATTTCTATCAAAATCCAAGAACGGGAAGGAAATATTTTGTAGGACACCACAAGGGGATTTTGGGGCCTGAAGCATTGGGGTACCATAATGGGGCATTGATTTCCTCTAGAGCAGTGGCACCAGCACCACATCAGATGATAATGTCCTACAACATGGGGTCACTTCCTTCAGAGTCAGATGAGCAGGAGGAAGGTGGTGGTGGTGGGGTGGTGGCCCGGCCACCTCAGCTGGTGAAGAAGAGGTTCAGAACAAAGTTCACTCAAGAACAAAAGGAGAAAATGCACAACTTTGCAGAGAAAGTTGGATGGAAAATACAAAAACAAGAAGAATCTGTGGTGCAACAATTTTGTCAAGAAGTTGGGGTCAAAAGAAGAGTACTGAAGGTTTGGATGCACAACAACAAGCACAATCTTGCCAAGAAAAACCTTCAATCCAATGCTCAAAACCCAGTTTAAGAACAAATTCAAAGAGATTATATTTCCAAGTTCTTGTTAACTAAAGTACTTATAATTATTTTATTTTCTTCTTAGTTTGGGGTTTCTCGCTCTTCGTTTACTTGGCTAGTTTATATACCTAATAATATATAACACTGTTTATGTAATTGAGTTTAGGAAACTGCCTTGCCTTTGGTTATGAGTGATTTCAGTGTAGAATCCTCTGAGTATCTACTGTGTATGAACTCTTTGTGTAGAAAATGGTTCCTTTAGTAACATTATTACTATTTGGATTTGCTTCCTCACTGTTTTTACCCCTATCCATATTTGTCTAATATTATGTTTAAAAATTAATAAAATTGATCTATTAATTTGATTAGTTTTAATACAAATTCACCAACACGTTCAAAAAAAAATGAGTTCAAAAATATTGATCAAGAAGATGTTATAAAATTTACATAAGTTTTAATCAAAGTCAATATGTCATGCCCACATCATCATCATCATTATCATTATTATTATTACTATTATTATTATTATTAGAAACTATTATAAGACGATCCAAGTTCAGCAATATGTACAATGGATTTTTCCATTTGTATAGACAGTATTCAAATGGAAAACTCACATGGGGGTAAAATATTGAAAAAAATATACCACCCCCTAGACGCTAAAAATACCACCCCTATTGTTTTTATTCTGGTGCATTTCTATAACTCGTTTTTATGTACGTGTAGTGCGTTTCATATACATTTTGTTTTACGAGTTTTATAACAAAAAATGATATATTCAATTAAATATACATAATCATATATATTCAATTAAATATACATAATCATCCACAAAAATTGTTTTGAATACGTGAATCAATGCCATGCGGCCTTAGTACTAGAAATTTATTGAAATCAAGTAAAATTAGGGGTGGCATGATTTGGGTTAGGTCGGTTTTTTCCTCAATCCAAACCCAACCTAATACGATCGGTTTGATCAAAATTTAACTCAACCCAACCCAACCCAACCCGTGTAAGTCATTCAATTTTCTATTATACTAAATTCGAATAGACAAGATTAAATAGTAAATAAATAAATAAAATTATCTATTATCTTATTCAATCATCATTAGTCGAACCTACAAAGAACAAAGTGCATTTTATTTCTTTTATTTCTCTCTTTTTTTAAAGTATGCGGGTCGGGTTGATCAGGTTTATTCGATTTTCATGGATTAACTCATAACTCGACCCAACACAACCTGTCTATATAGAAAAAAAAAATTGAACCCACTTAAAAACAACAAAAAAGATTAACTCAAACCGATCAGATTTTGCCCACCCCTCCGTAAAATGAATAAAAGTATTCTTGTTAATCCGCTTTTTCAATTTTCTGACAAATAAGTAACAAACGCTGTTTATTTGCATTGGGAAAATGAAATTGCATCGCATGTGATTGCTCAACCATAGTAATTGAATGTTACATCATCAAATTTTCCGTTGAACCTATTTATTAAAATCCAACCTAACTCCACCTGATTACAATTAATCTGTATTATTCACGTGCATCACTAACTCACTGGACCTCAGAATCTATTCTGCGATGTTCTTCACATAATAATCTCTAAAAATATTAACTTGATTGGTTCGCTCCTTTAATTTTTTTTTTTTTTCTCGGTCCTAGTGTGAGCAATATTAACTTGATTGGTTCTGCGAAGTTCCACTTGCTTCTCGCTGAAGGTAGCTTTCTCCACCATCTTATGTAACGCCATGGCCTACTAACTGAACTGAACGGAAGATAGGGCCAAAGGATTATTCTTGTTGTATATAATTTTCTACATAATGTTTTACAGAATCTACAAGTGGCAGCCCCCTATTGTCGATTCGGTAATTCACTATGTAGAATATTAGGTACATGTGGCTTGATCCTAGGGCCAAAATATGATACTCGAAGGGCTTGACACACACAATTCTATCATATCCCAGACGACTACAGAGGAAGCAACCTGCCTATAATAGCGAAGCGCTTTCTTTTTTTCTTTCACAATAAGATCTGGACGATTATCCCTACCCGCAACCTGAGTTCTTCACGTTTAGGTCATCAGCAATAAGTTCCTCTTGACTGTACAATTAACTCATTTTGACAAGTCTACTTCTATTAAAAAAGTTTGGATTAAACATCCCATCGTGTCACTCTCATCCAGCACAAGAATGGAAGGATTTGGTAATCTTACAATAATTCTTTACAACCCAATCGTCGACCAGGATTTGGTAGCATAACTTCTCAATATGTGCTGTTTGTTCAAAGTGATGGCAGCTTGTGCTTGTTAGGTACCTTGTTCTGGTGCAAGACAAATTTATTAGGGTTAGAGCAAATACCCAAAACTTGACTAGCCAGAATCTGTTCCCTTTTCCCCTTCATTTATGAGACCTAATAATTTTGAACCATGTATACAAAACATTTTTAATGGCCTTGTGCTGTCAGTACAGTGACATATCCACCCACACAAGAATTCAATTTTTTTTTCCTTTAATTTTTATCGAAATTTGCAACAAATCAATCCAAATGTTGTTAGGGTCCATTTAGTACGATTTTTAATTTTGTTTCCCCTTTCACTTTTTGTGTATTAGAAGTTTTTGAAAATGTATCTTTAAGACTACTTTTTTTTTTTTTCTAAAAGCTCTTCTAATCAGATAAAACACTACCAAACAAATTCTCTAAACGTGCTCAAAAGCCATTTTTGACTTCTCAAAAACTTGCCTAACGGGCCTTAAGCACTCAAATTAAAAAAAAAATAGATATTAAATTTGAAAATGCTGTGGTCCAGGTGGAAGGCTATATCGAAGGATAAATGTCGTATCCTATGCAAAAATATACATATTGAAAATGACCCTTAGCAGCAGGCTATAATTTCTATGCTGCCTTGTGGACCTATTAGTTGTGCATTTACATTGGAATTTAAATCTCAATCTCAAGAATTCCAAGACACCATCTTTAACCCAACATGGCCACCATAGAAACAGAACTGCAGAAAATGTCGGTACTAAACCAAAGAAGTGCCGAAAATCAGTGGCTGCTATTACATTTATCCTTAAAATTCGAAAAGGTCAAATAAACTACAATAAATACTACAAAGTTACCACCTTTCCCGAATTGCTGCACCAACAAATACGCATCTGACGGCTTCATTGATGACTCTGGAAGACCTTGTACATTGAATCAAAGATGAGTGGAATTATTTATTTGTTCCATGCCAGAAACTGACTGTTCCACAGTAAAAACACTCACATGATTCTGAACTCGCATGACAAGCCGCAATCGAAGCATGCATAACATGGTTCCAAGCATACTCGAGTATAATCAACCTGGGCTCTTTGGAATCCATCGCCAAATTTGTAAAGACATTTTAAGACCGCCATGTCTTATTTGAGCAATTGACACAGTCGAGCTCGGCCAGGATTAAGTAGTGATTCAGACATTACCCAACCCTGAAAAGAAGTATAACCCTTAGCTGGTGATATGAAGCAAAGTAATTAGAAGCATACTAGTTATGATCACTTTTCTCCTCAATCAATCTCTTCTTCAGAAGCATTCTGCGAGCCAGAAGTGTATGTAAATGTAGAAGCACATAACCTTCCACTTTCCAAGTGTACCAAGGAACACAACTCCAGTGCTACTAAAATGCTTTGGCTAGTACTTTTCAGCAATACAAAGTCAATATTCATGATAAACTGAATTCTAATAAGAGGAAAATTTTCCTTCTCTTGAAAAATAAAGTATAATACTAATATTTATTTTAATTCAGCATCAAAAGAATTGTTTGAGAAGAACAAGATCACAGTAAAACAGAGAATATAGTGCAAGACCAATATTCTTTCAATGCAGAATCACTAAGAACTTCGAGCATCCAGCAGAAAGAATCGTTTGAAGTGCGAAATTAATTAAATCAAGGTAGAAGTGGATCACAGTCTGCAGTTAATGAATTCAGATAAACCCATATATAGCTTGGAATGGAAAGAAAATGTACATGTCATCCCCCCAAACAGGTTCACAACATTGCCGTAGGTTCCATCTCATCAGTTTCGTTGTTTCCAATATTAGACAGCCATTACCAACTAATTGTGAGACAGCTAAACAGAGTCATATTTAGCTCACTATGAGAATTGCATTCCACATTTAAGTGGCTTTTCTAATCAACCCATGCCTTGCATAACCTTTCGGAAGCAAGCAGTCCCCTTCCCCACTTAATGACAGAACAATCATTAAAGTTAATAGATCTTATAAAATGCAACCACCACACCTCTCAAATAACCAATTCATTAATCCAAGTGATATGATTCAGGCAGTTATGCCATCTTGTACCAAATTGACTTGGTGATTTCTCTCTAGCTTACACTGTGAAAAGTACGGAGGTAATAGAAGCCGCCTCTAAGGATGCATACATATCATGTTTTTATGGTGAAGCAGGAAACCTTCTACTTGTTGCCTTAGTTACTGTACTACACAACCCAACATATGGTGTACTCTAATTTTTTAGCTATCTTGTTTTCATTTTTTATAGTTCATAACTAAGAAACAGAAAGGCACCACTAGAGAAACAATGCAGCAAATAGAACAAGTCATATGCTGAGACTGAACCAATAAATACCGATTTACCAGCAGTTTCAATAGAGTAATTCCAAATAAATATTAGTGGGAAGGTAGATAGATCAAGTTTCCCTCACCTGTTCTTTCGCTTTGTTCTTGAATGGCCCATATAAAGCTGACACCATCTTATAAGATTCTGCAACGTGAGCTTGAATATCGGACGATGTTGGCAGTAACATCGGAAGGTCATGCTCTTCTTGTCTCCTAGAGGAACATTGGTTCTGATTGGAGGTGCGGATGACGTGGAGAAGAACATGAGCCTATAATAGAAGGTGAAGTTAGAAAGCAAGACTATCAAAATTAAGGACATAAGACCTAGAAGTTGGAGCTAACATGAAAAGCTGCTTTCAGTATGTCATCAGACTTTGCTTGGTCCTTGAACAAGGCATATATATTGCCCCTGGAAGGATTATATGACACGATGTATCGTTCTTTCTGCGTCAAGAAAAATCAGTATGCAACTCATAAGTCGTACAAAAGGTAACAAGCATGCAAGCACATGAAGGCTCATCACTATAGGCATGTATATGCACATAAGCACATGCAACAAATCCCCAAAAATTGGGTTTTCTGCTTCCATCCAACAGTAAAATATGAAAGTCAAAACTGCATAGCCTGACATTCATTCTCCTCTCGCTAAGGAACCATACCTCAAATAAAGGTTCCACGGCCAGATATGAGTTAGGATCTTGAAATGCATCTTTGAATCTTGGCCCTACAAATAATTTGAATTTTTGTCTTCAAGTTGCACGAAGGTGAATATGATATAACAGCCAGATGAGAAGCAAAAGAGTGCATATGCAAAAGAGAAAGCATTGTTTGGAAGTACCAAGAACAATAGGTCTGTGTTTTGACCATGGAAAACTGAATATATTTTCCATTGAATTTCCCTCTTGCAAAGTTGGAACTCGCCCTGAAAAATAAATATAGTACAAGTTATAACGTTTCGGAGAAACCATGTATTTAGCTAATCTCTTTTCCCTTCCAGCTTTGTTTGAGAACAAGGATATGAATCCCCCTAGCTTTGGTGAAGAGTCCATGACATTGGTAAATGCACTCTGATCTCCAAAATTTAACAATGCAATTTTCACATGGAACGCGATAGATTATAAAAATGATGATACAGGCATTTAGTAATGTCATAAAATTTGTAATTTAAGCAGTTTTGGGAAGTGCAGGTTGGTGTTCAAGCTCCGAAATATTCATAAAATGAGATATTTGGAGCAGCAGACGGCATCTTCCCACACACCCAAAACATGAAAAGAACCACGTAAACCCAAACAAAAATTGGCATGTCACATAAAACTCACGCACACACAGACAGATAAAGGGAGAATGAATGAGAAGAGAAGTGACTCGAGCCTGACCTGACTTGAGGAAGGATTCTACTGCTACAGTGAATCTTGCACGATTTAGTGTATGCAGCACAACAGATTTCACCTGAAAAGATGATTGCATCATTTACAAATTGTCTTATAAGAACACACTTAAAAGAAAAGGGAAGGGACGGAATGACGGGCAGTGGGGTTATGTTTAAGATGTATTCAGAATCCGACCTCTTGATAAGAGCTCATCACATATCCGCATGAGAGCAGAGCAAATGTGGTTACCAAAGATGGGTTTCTTTTAGCAATCATGATGCTCAGTCCAGTTCCAAGCTTCAAAAGCAAAATCATTATCTGTATTTAGTTCCAAACTAAAAACATAAAATACTCAAATATGTGTAACTGTAAGAATGATTTAACCCCATAGGGTTAAGGTTAAACTGCTAACTCATTGTTTAAGACAAACATTTATTCCAAGGCAATAGTAAAATGTGCAAATAGTTGGTCCTTCTTTGTACTTCATCTTCCCCCTTTTCTACAGCATCCTTCTAGTTCTTTTCACTCAGTTCTAGTTTCCCAATCATAAAAGACAAGGGAACAGTAAATCACAAAAACACAGTCCAATGCCAATTATTACATAACAGCCTGATTTGACCTGCAGTTACTATGATTAAAAACTTGGTTGAAAAAAGAAAAAAAATGTTAAGTTGGAGAAAAGGAATCTACCAAGTACACAAGGATAATTATTCTCTCCTTGTTTAACAAATACGTACCTCTTCATCTATGTTTGGTTAATCCCATTTTATATGCAGAAAGTTTTACACTTGACTTGAAAAATATCAATATCTTAAGCGCCTTTATATCTTTATCCTCCAAATTAATGGTTGGTAATAATTGTCAATCATATCATGCATTTTCAAGTACTGTGCCTCAGGAAAGTAATAACTACCTTGGTGAACGAAATCTTATTTGTACACATTCCATAATAAAATAGAAGCATCAGAACAAGGAAAGAGTCAATGTTAAATAATACCAGAAATACAGAAACAAAAGGGAAGCTCAGAAGGAATTGCGTCCATCATAAGCATCTGGTATTAGAGTGTAAACAACTAGCTGAGATACAGTAACAGATGGAAGTACCAAAAATTGTTTCAGTGAAATACTCCAAAATATATAGACCTTTTATAGAAATTTGAGGTGGCATAGCATGACAATTGCTCAAATTAGTGCTCTCGTCCATTATTTACCCAGTCGCCACGTTGTATTTTTACTTCTGAATGCAGTGGATTAGTAAATCTGAAACCCTATTTTGATTTACAGTATCCCTATTTTGGATTACAGTTTCAGATTGATTTTATTCTCTCCGCAATGGAGTCTCCAGGAAATATTTTCGCCATCAATCTAACATTACCACCCTCTCTCTGTACTTATTTGCATAATCAGCAGTTAAAAATATAACGATCTTTTTTTAATGTCAACCAAATTGTGCAATGGTTCAGAAAGCAATCTAAGATTGGATAAATGGGAAAGTGGAGGCCCTTCCTTTTAGTTTTCCACAGTTTATCATATGCGTTCTGCATTTATGTTTGCGATTTCAACATATGAGAAAAAGCTCAATGTCTGAACATCCCCACTCCAGAATCCCCAAATACTACATAAGCAAGGTGGCTTTTGGGAAAAGAGGGAGGACGGCCAACAAAATTCTTGAAACCGTCCAGCAATGAAGAAATCAAAAACCGGGCTACTGTTCCCAATTTTCAGACGTCCCTCATTCCCAAAAAAATCCACTTGATCCTACACTCATTCTGACATGAAATCTAAACTAACATAACTGACATACCTGAACCTATATAATTAGAAAAATCAATCAATTTCACAAAGATAATGTACCAAAAAAACATTTATAAGACTAAGCCCAATTTTTATTTGGCTGAAAATTAGATTTTCAGTATGTTTTGATAAAAATTGATGAAATGTGTGTTTGAAAAGTTGATAAAAGTTATGGGTCCCATAAAATGTGTGATTGAAAATGGGTTTAAGGGGAAAATGAGTTTTGAAAAATTGGGGTCAGACAAGGGCTAATTCTAAACATTGTTTTGATTGGTAGCATTTGTTGCCAGAAAAATAAGATTGTAAATATCAACATATTGATCAAACAAGCATACCAGGTCAGCAACATTTCCAACACATTCTCCCTTGGCAGTCACATCTCCAATATTTTCTCCTTTAGCAAAGGCCTTGTATATTGGGGTTCGAGTTGAGGTAGATGTGACAGCAGCAACATTCTACAAGCACGTGAAGATGAATGTGTGAAGGTAGTTTTCCATTGCAAGACATTGGGAAATGAGAAGGACAATAATAGACAAACCTTGGCCACGTTGGCAGCACAAGCTAATGGAAGAAATAGGTGTGGAACAGCTGCAGTTGCTAACTCTACCCCAGCTCCCAACTCCATTAAAAGGTCACCAGCAATCCGAAGCTGAGTGATATGAAATCATCAGAAGATAAGGAGTTATATTTGTAGTGTTACCAGCAACAATAAATACATTGGCAAATCATAAATCATCCTTCCTCTTCGACATCCAAGCCTAAGGAATAGAATACCTGCTTTAGATCATAGTCAAATTTCCTTCCCTGTCTTGCAAAAAGCATCTTCCCAACCCGTCCAGCACCATCCTATAATTAGCCATACCACAGAATATTATTATTTCCTTTAAAAAGCAAAAGAATCCTCTTCTCCTCATGATCAAAATTCGAAAGTAACTCAATCCTGAGTTTCAGTTGGTTCAATGACAAATGAAAGTCATGAGGAACATAAATCGCAGAGCTTCATAAATTCCACATATCCACTTATGAAACATTATTTGATACATTTTAAATTTCAACTTTGTCCTAGCCCTTGAAGCCTGAATTTCTAAGTTATAACAAGAATTAGCTGAAAACAAAATGAACCCTGACAGAAGGGGTTCCTCCGCATTAGTTTTTCAATGAGTTACAAGGTGAAGTGAAGAAAGTGTTGCAGTGTTCCCTCCCCATATTTAACATCCAATATTTAGTCCTGAGAAAAGTTAAGAAATATTGAAAAACTACAAAAACTGAACAGTATGACAAAAATGTAAATAAAGAAGAAGTGGGACCCGTGGATTTCTGAAATTCCTAGACGAATAAATATACAAGAAAAGTGACCACTATTGTTTGAAGGTGCTCACTTTGAACAGAAACGCCCAAAGGACTATGAGTAAAAGAATATAATGTGTACTAATTCTGAAGAGGTTAATAGATCAACTGGAACCACTGAAAAATGACCACTATTGTTTATAGGTGCTTACATTGAACAGAAACACAAAAAGAAGTACAAGAATATGATGTGTACTTTTATTCTAAAGAGGTTGAAAGATCAAATAAGCATGGAAAGAGATCAACTGGCAACGCGCATAAATCAACTATCTTGGGAATTCACTCTTGGAATCATCTGTTTTGTCCCCTCACCTCGTCACTTTTCCTCTTTTAATCCACATTTTAACTGAAACACGGACGCAAGCGCACACCCAACAAAGAAAATTGCAAATTTTCATGTAGCAACTAATGCCAAAAAGCTGGTCAAGGTTTATAAAATGAAGTACATCCCCCAGTTCTCCTGCTTACCTTGAGAATCCAATTTAAAGCTACAGCACCAGGTACAGCCTGATTTCTCGAAACTCCTACTGAATTCAGGAGTGTTTGTGTCGTGAAAACGCCCATTGCTCCACCAAAAAAGTGCTACAAATAAAAGTAAATGTCAATATTCTATAGCAACTGGTAAACAACTAAAAGGTGTAAATACCAATAAAATAATTCCTTCTAAATGATGTACATGGTACCATAAATATAACTAAATACCTTCAATGCTCTCCAAGTCATGTATGGAACATAAGCAGGTGTGACACTGTCAGGAAAACCTTCGGGGACTACATACGATCTTATAAATGACATCAACCCCTGCACCACAAAGAAGACATGACTGAGAGAAAGGTAAACTTATTTGCAAACCGAAATCTAACAATTCTTATTCTCGAAATCTAACAGTTCAGTTCCCATTCTCCACCTCTTTGTTTCCCTCTAACTTTTAGTTGATTTGCATTTAATGAGTAGAGAGATATCAGATATTTTATTTCTGTTTTCTTCATAATGTTAACGCTGATTAATACCTACCCAGCTATAACTGCAAGATGTCTATACGTAAATTGTAATTATAAAATATGAAATATAGCAGCTAAGTACTAAACCACTTAGTTCAAGAGTTGTACAAATTCTCTTGTAAAAATTTAGAAGTGGAAAAAAATATGTTGGTTATTATCTGTTCTTTTATAAACTTCTCATTTTGCTGTTGTATAAAATACCAAAAGCAGTCCATATTTTCAGCAATTGATTGATCAAAAAACTCCACAAACAATATTTTAGTTCATAAAATGGGAAGTCGCCATTTTTTGGCAAGAAACAAGTGCAATTTCATATTTGAAATAACAGACGTTCGAAAGCTTAAATTAAGTACATCACCGCAAAAATATAAAATATAATTCAATTATGTTAATTCATTCTCGCTCAAAAGAATTTTAATGTCAATGTATATGCTTAGATGCAGAGAGACAGCAGGAAACAAATAGAACCAAGAAGAAGAAGATAATACGGACATCAAAAGGGGCCTGGGGATCATGCAAGCTAACAGCACGAATAGAATTCTTCTTAAATTTCTTCGAACTGTTAGTTTTAACACTGTTATTATCAGCGAAATATTTCCACCGCTGGCCATCGATCTCCTCACAACAGATCAATCTGAAGCTGGAATCAACAAACTGGTCCTCGACAACTCCGCCAATGTTGGAATCCCGAATCAATTCCCGCTCGGACACCGCCGGCGGCGGAGGTGCCGATGCGAGGTTGGCGCTGATGCGTAGTGTCTCACGGACAAGCAAACGCGTCTCGGATGAGGTTAGGGTTTGAGAAGCGGAATTGGACGGGTGCTTAAGCTTCATTCTAAATCAGAAGAATTTACAGCAGAATATTTGGGGAAAATGAGAATTGGCAGTATATAATTATGTATGTGAATATATATAGAGAGAGAAGGGCCTAGGGGGCGACGAGAGAGAGTGTGAATAGAAAAGTACAGATGGTGAACGGAGCTTAAGAGAGAGTTTTTCTTGTTTATGTCTGCTCTACTCTTCTTCTCTCTAGAAAGAGAGTAAGGAGAGAGGGAGGAAGAAAATGCCACCATGGTTGGAGGTCTATGTGAAATGGGAAATGAGCGGTGATGATAGAGTCACCTGTGGTGACACCAAAGATTTGTGATAGGGACACGTGGAAGTTAACAATGTAGGCACGTTGAAATACCATTTTAAAGTGTGTTTGACGGTGATTAAAATTAGATTTTTAGTATATTGTGATAGAAATTTTTGAAATATGTTATTGAAAAGTTGTGACTTATAAAAGATGTAATTAATATTGATTGTTTGACTTTGACTTAAATTAAAATCAGACTTTAATCGAGACCAAACATGGGCTTATAAATTGAAAAAGGTGTCAGTACACTCGCTGTCATATAGATTGATCATCAAATGTTAGTCTTGATTAATAGAAATATTCATAAACAAAAGTTGATACATAGTTCAAACTACATCGAAACAATTATACGTCGAGGTTACGGGCTTTTACAAAATTCATTGCATTTGTATGGTTTATAATAGGTCTATGCGGTTTTTACGTGTTAGATTGTGCATGCTAGCACAGTTCGACACAAATGAGCTCGATTTCAATTTAGTCTCCATAAATTTTATACTTTCTAGTTTTTATACGTAAGTGAAAAACAATGAAAATGTAATGAATGCTATGGAATCAAATTCGTATTTAAATTGATAGCACAATAAGTAGGTGATCCAACTCTAGAATGCAAATTTGTCTCTATCCTACTTCTCACGTTTCAATTACTTCAAGCCTTTAACAAGAAATTCACATCTCTTTCTTTCTTCCTTGGTAGAAGAAATCATTACACGCAAGCCTACATTACATGTATAAGCAAATGTACATTTACATCGTGCATTTAAAGTGCAGTCTTTGCACTATATTAGATAACTTTTAGAGTGTGTTTAGTAGAACTCAAAAATCAATTAAAATTGAAAATATAATTGTTATTGAGTCTCACTCGTCTAATAAAAGTTAACAATAAAAGCTAATTTTTCAATTTTAATCTAACTTTAATATCTACCAAACACACTCTTAATGTTTTATATACGTGAGGGAAGACGAGGGTTCAAGAGGGATTATGTGCCTCCATTTGCTTAATTTATTCGATTAATAATTCTAGTACAACTTATATATTACTAAAATATGATGGAGAACCAAGTACCTATGATGACAATACATCATAGTTATTAGAGTAATGTTATACAACACTACTACTGTTAAACGTCAATTTATGCAATATACAAATGTCGTTAATTGGTAGATTACCTTTAAAGTAGGAAAATAAATCACATTTTCGATAGTATTATTTCAGTTATTATATGACGTGTCGAATGCACTGTTAAAGTTGTTTTAATTACTCTCCTTCCTAATTTGTTGTTAAAAGACCAATTTTGTGTAGTAAAGTGCGAATGGGTCGAAGAAGATAATAGATCCCGTTTACGACAAAATCCACCTAATTAAATTAATTATTCAGTGTACAATCATTTTTAAAACTTATTATTTCTCCTTGATATAATCTCAGCGGTGGCTAGATTTTGGACACACACACACCCCCTAGTCTGGACATGTTAGTTGATAGTTGGATTTATTGTTGGGAAAAAAAAAAGGATGCAACCATACAATATTTATTGTAAATGTTAGAAAAGCATTACATTATTTAGCCGTCCATTTAGTTGGGACAGTGACTTAAAAATATAATTTTAAGTTTTAAAATTTTGTTCTTCGCTAAGTCTCTGAAATTTTAAAAATATTTTTCACTTAAGTTCTAGAGCGTATTCGGGGAATTTAATAAAAAAATTACTGACAAGTAAATTCGAAAAACGTCATGTTCTTCTTTGAATAATTTTTATTAACTGCACTACATTCTTATAATTTTATTGTAATTAAGGTCCCTAACTTTTTATCATTTTCGTACTTGTGTTCTAACTAATTGGAGATTAAAAGTATGAATGCGACGAGAAAAATTGAGACTGCAAATGTTAAAATGAACAAAAAATTTATGACCTCTATTACAATTAAAATGTAGTGTGAATATAATTACCCTCTTTCTTCGACGTTGTATTTCACTTTATTCCCATCCTCCGTCCAAATATGTCATTTTCAATGGCTATGATAAGTCCTATTTCTTTATAATTCAACATTTTGCAACAAGATTCTTCAAAGCTTTACCAATCTAGTCCAAACAAAATTTTATTCCACGAAAAA
>CAIGRL010050224.1:0-11225 GCA_903798325.1 Fraxinus xanthoxyloides
TTTTTGTTTACAGCCCTAATAAGGTTATAGAGCGTTTGTGTTGGAAATTGATAATTATAAAGTCCTTGTTTGAGCTCTATTATTTTAAAAAATTATTTTTTTTCAAACTCATTTTTAATTATAAATTCTCCTAATAAAATAATTTTACATATAAATTCAAATTTGTTTTCCTATTTTTTAGCTACATATTCTCTAGAAAAATCACTATTATAAAACATATTCTCTCAAATAATGGGATTCAAACACACCCTATTTGTTTAATCAACTTTCAACCAAGTTTGAGTGGATCCTAATAGTTATGGAGACAAGGTCAAGCATGTTCTACTCCGCAAGTATTGAAGTATATTAACGTAATATATTTATTTTTTTCAAAATCAATTTTGAGTGAATGAGAAATTAAGATCATGAAAAGTCAATTGAAGTTGTAATAAGTTAAAAATAAAATTGGTGGATAATGGAAAAGTCCATCCCATATTTAAAAATAGAAGCAAAAAGATGATTTTATATAGGCTTATTTCAATTTTGACCAGTATTTTAGAAGGCGCGTCTAAGCTGATGCGAAGCCAAAACGCCAAGCCAAGTGGCTTGACGTCTTATTTAGCGATCAACGACAATTGTTGACCACTAATGCGCACTTAGACTCAATTATGCTCGCCTTGGCGCTCATTATCATTATTTAAAAAAAAAAAAAATTTACAATTCTTTGAAGTTAAAAATTATTAAATGCTAAGAATGAAGTAAGGGAGCCCGACGAAGAAGATTTTGTATCAAAAGACGTCGATGAAGAATATGTTATTGAATTGGAGTCCGATAAAGAGTTAGATAAGATTTAAATTCCTATGTTATTTACTTAATATTTTGTATTTAAATTTGAAACTTATATTTTTGTTGGAAATTTTGAAAAAATGTATAAAATTCCTATAAATTTATTTTAAATGTTTAGTAAGTATTATTTTTAATTGATTAAAAATTAAAATAATATTAAAATAAGAAAATACATTTTTACGCATATGCCTCGTCTAANAAATTATTAAATGCTAAGAATGAAGTAAGGGAGCCCGACGAAGAAGATTTTGTATCAAAAGACGTCGATGAAGAATATGTTATTGAATTGGAGTCCGATAAAGAGTTAGATAAGATTTAAATTCCTATGTTATTTACTTAATATTTTGTATTTAAATTTGAAACTTATATTTTTGTTGGAAATTTTGAAAAAATGTATAAAATTCCTATAAATTTATTTTAAATGTTTAGTAAGTATTATTTTTAATTGATTAAAAATTAAAATAATATTAAAATAAGAAAATACATTTTTACGCATATGCCTCGTCTAAGCTCGTCAGCCCATAAGTTGGCATCCACGTATTACGCCTTTTATGAAACTAATTTTGACACTTAGATTTGCCCCCCAAGAAATACCAAGTCTTTGAAAAGGTGTGAGTTGGATCAAAGCCTCCGCCTTCCACTGTGCTCGTGTTGGGTTTGGACTAAATATATATCTTTTTGGTCAAATAATATATTTAATTGTATTTTTTATTAAGTTAAATAAATGTAGTTTAACTATATTATTTATAACCTTTCGAATATGTGCATAACACGTCTAACTTCTAGAATAGGACACAAACGTGTTTGTCTGAACTCTGAACAGTAGCTTACTAGTGTTTCAAGTGGATAGTGTATGTTCAAAACATAGCTTTCTAGCATTTGTGTCTTTTGTTAGACAACTTTTCAACGGTTGTATTTTTTGTACACAACTTTTTAACTTTTATATAAATGTCTCAAATCATGGATTTTGTTCATCCAAAAGTCTTCTTTTACAAAATAATGTTCCCTTCATTCCTATACTATTTCATGTTATTCATGTTAGTCCCAAATAATATACTTTCTCATTTTTAAGTCCTCTTTTGATTCAGAATTCGTAAGTTCATTGATCTATGAGTTTTACCATTACAAAACGAGATTATTATATCTTAAAATATAGTATCGAAGAACCTTCCCATCAATGCGAGGCACTATCACTTTAAGGAGAAAGAGTCAAACTCTTCTATTGATTATTTCAATTTCTCTATATTATTTTATTCTTATTGGTTTTCGGTTAAGTCTTCTGTCCCCTTTTTCACTACCAAAAGGTTAGCTTTTAATATAGACCTTGTTTGATCTCCATTTTTTTTTTTAAAAAAAAATACATTGTTCTCTCTCTATCTTTAACTATACATTTTTCAATAAAATAATATTACACGCAACTCAAAAAAAATTCCTTCATTTTTAATCACACAATCTCTATCAATATATTATTCCAAAATGGATTCTATACAAAAAATGAGGTTCTAAAAAGCCCATAATATATGCATGATAATCATTTTTCCCAAAAGTTTATTCGACGAGGGGCATCATTAGTGCACTTTGCATCAATTAATATATTAATCGACTTAAATGTAGCTGGAAGTTAGAAGGAAAGGATTTTCTTTAAGACAGTTTGAAATATAAATACACTTTAGAACTGGGAATGTTAAATGCACAAATATTTTTCTACCTGCAAAAGGAAGGCAACTTAAAGAAAAAAGAAGAGGGAAGATGACCCGTTCTTCTAATATAATCTGCCCTTTCTGATGTCTTCAAGGTCTTTTCATTTAGTTTGGTTTCAGCATTTGCGCGCTTTTCCTCTGCTATTCTCCTAGTAGACGCAAGCTTGTTCGTGTACCTCTCTTGTGCTCGAGATTTCATTCTTTCAGCCTTCACCTACACGAAAAGAATGGAAGTGAAATGACGAGCTGAACAATTATTTATCTCCGAGACATGCCTGTATATAAATCAGTAGGCAGTAAGCAGAATTTTATTTATATTTTTTTAAATATCATGTTTCTGTTGAACAAAGTTGATGAAGAACGAAAGTAAAACCAGCAACAAGAAATCTTCAAATTGAAGGTTTGAACAGGATTATGATTCGCTGTCCTCAAACAATATTCCACAGGGGGAAGTGCTTGAATGCTTCAATGGCAAATAATTTATAGGAATAAACAAACTTTAATCCAAGTATGAATCATGTAATCAAAACTTGGAAAAGGAATTTTGAAGTACAATATAAAAAACTGGGTTTGATCTTTGATTTTGGATGTTTGTGATATGTTCTGAAACATGAAAATCACTTATACATAGAATTACAATCATCATACACAAAAATGTGAAAACACCAAGTCAAAAGGGTGTATAACCCTTCAAATCGAAACCAAAATTCAAAACTCCAACGGACAAATATGTTATATTGGGCGCCCGCCCAATTCAACAAAACAACTGTTATAATTGCAACATAAGCTTGGTGGCCACCCGGCCATTTTTAGGCCATCGGTGTTTTTTGTTCTCATTTTATTTTTGCTTATTATCACTTCCAAAATCACTTTCCATTGTTAGTTTGAACAATATCCAACAATCCCACACTTATTCAAATATAAAATAAATACAAAAACTCTAGTTTAACGACACTTATGCATGAAGTATGAATATCTTTTGATTTAAATCCAACCTTAGTATAAATCTGACAAAGTAATCATCGAAATCCTAGGTAGAATGAAAGATTTGAACCTATTATTTCATGTGATGATACCGGTGAGATCATATACACAAGTATCAAGTGTTCCAAGTTCCACACAATCTCGTTTAATGCTTTTATGGCCTTGCACTTATCCTACTCATAAATTTTTAATAGAGAAACTCTAACTCTCTCTTGAGCGGCACCACCTCGAAATTTATATAAGTAAAAATCTTGCAGTACCTTTGTTACTTTTAGAGATACTTGATCTACCTATCTGAATGTTATCAAGAGTTATAGAAACTCAACCTTCATATTCGTAACAACCAGCACTTGTAACCTAAGATAGGGTTTTAAATGAAAAATAAGCGTTGAATCTATCCACTTATCGAATGACTTATTGTTACCCCTTGAACCAGAAATATACTTATTAGTATAGGCGGGTAGGGTTGCTGTCATTAGTGGATTTAATTATGGAGTTTTAACCCTATCCTACTAGTTGTTATTCGTACTAATTCCCTTGTGAGCGGTTTGTGAATGAATCGGCCAAATTTTCATTTGACTTCACATAATTAAGTGAAATTATTCCATCTTTGATTAATTTTCTCATAGTCATATCTTAAACTCATATATCTAAACGTACCATCATACACTTTATTGTATGCTCCACCTAAAGTGGCTTGACTATCACACAAGATACATAAGTTTATTATTTTCTCCCAATGGAATTTCATACATTAATCCCTAAACCATTCAACTATTATCCGATTTCAGCTAATGCTACAAATTTAGATTCCATAATTAAGTGAATAATACAAGTTTGTTTCTTGGATTTCCAAGAGACAGCACCTCCTCTAAGGGTAAATACCCAGCTCGAGGTTGATTTATTCTCACTAACACTAGATATCTAACTAGTATTGGTAAATCTTTCTATTATTGTCGAAAACTTAGAATATTGGAAACCTAGATCCTTGTTTTTCTTCGAATAACCAAGAACCCTCCTGATAGCCTTCCAATGTTCTTTACTTGGATTGCTGGTAAACTGACTAAGTTTACTACTTGCAAATGCTATGTCGGGTCTTGCACAACATACATTAGACTCCCAATAGAACTTGCATACTCAGGTTGTGCTACAACTCTTCCATAATTCTTTATAAGTTTAAAACTTGGATCAAATAGAGTATTAGCCTTTTTAATGTTCAAGTGTTTGAATTTATTAATCACATTCTCAACATAATAGTATTGGCTTAACATATAACCCCCACTAGTCCTGGTGACTCTGATACCTAGTATAGTATCCATTTAACCAGATCTTTCATTTTAAATGTGGAAGACAGAAACCTATTTGTTTCTTTTATACCTTTCATTTGATTGCTCACAATCAACATATCATTCATGTATAAACAAATGATCACAACGTGATTATCACTCACTTTTGAATATAAGCATTTATCAATACTATTATGTACAAATTCAAAAGACATTATTGTTTAGTCAAACTTTTCATACCATTTCTTTCTTGCTTGTTTTAATCCAGGTAATAATTTTATTAGCTTGCATACTTTACCCTCATTTTGGGGAAAAACAAATATGTTCGGTTGTTCTATATAGATCTCCTCATTGAGATCCTTGTTTAAGAACGTCGTTCTATCATCCATTTGATGTATATGCAAATCATAGATTGAAGCCAAAACAAATATAATCATAATTGATGTTATTCATATAATTGGTGCATATGTGTCAAAGTAATCTATTGCTTCTTTTTGTCGATATCCTTTAACCACCAACCTAACTTAAACAGGTATTAAGAGTACTATCTACATTTTAATTTCTCCTAAATAACCATTTGCAACCTATAGGTTTTGATCAAGGTGGTAAATCGACTAATTTCCAAGTGTTGTTTGCCATTATTGAATCAATTTCATGATTTACAACATCCTTCCAAAATGTGTTATCTCTAGATGACATTACTTTTTGATAAGTTTTAGGATCGATTTTCACTTGAAGATCATACATAGTAGTTCTTGTGTCACTTATCATTTCCCTCAACTAAATAGAAAGAAATAAGTTGAGAGTCTAATTCATCCGGTCTAGCACTTTCTCCTTTCGAGCTCTTTTACTTCTTTTAAGTTCACTTGTTTCAACATCCTCAAAAAGTGTTTCTACTTGTACTCTTGTAGGACTAGGACTCTCCACTTGAGATTTCCTTAGATAATTATTAACTGAAAATAATATATTCTCAAAGAACTCTACTTCACGGAATTCAATAACAACATTGATTTCCAAGTTTAACGAACAATATACTTTGCTATTTTGGACATGTCCTACAAAAGCGCATTTGACCCTCTATGACTCAACTTAGTCATTTTAGGATCTGTGTTCTTACTATAAGCAAGACACCCTCTCACTTTGAAATAACCAATATTCGGTTTTCTTCATTTCCATAATTCATATGAAGAACCTTAAATTGTTTGGAAAGAATCATATTAACTATGTTCATGCACTTAATATAGATTCACCCTATAAGTTAGATGGCAACTTAGCATTTAATAACATAGCATGTATCATTTTTAATAGTGTCTCATTCTTTCTTTCGGTCAAACTATTTTGTTCGAGTGTTCTAGATGCATTACATTGATATATTATTCCATGTTGTTCACAGAATATGTTAAATTCACTAGAGAAATATTCACCTCTCATATCACTTCTAAGAATATTAATCTTTCTATTTAATTGATTTTCTACTTCGAATTTGTATATCTTAAATATGTTAAATGTTTCATCAAGTAGATATAGCAAAATCTAGAATGATCATCTATGAATGTTATGAAATATCTATTACCTCATCTAGTTAACATTTCATTTAATTCATATATATAGGAATGAATTAAGTCTAACAAATTAGACTTAACCTATAATTCAAATTTATTGCATTCTATGTTTTCACATGAAATTATTCTGATTTTAATCATTCTTTTTAAAGCAGAAAAGCCAACATATACCAGCCTGTTATGCCATAAAAAATAGACTCAACGACATAATTTAAATTTGTTAGTTTTATTGATATTATTGGCAATGCTACAAATTTTGACCATTCCATGACTAGAATAGCATTTTCCAATAAATACAACATTTTGGGAAAGTATAAGTTTGCCTGACTCATATGTGGGCTTTATTCCCGATTTTTCCAACAAATTACCACTTACAAGATTCATATCCGGTACATGCAATACATTTATTAATGTAATCTTCTTGTAGGGTGTAAATGGTAAGTCAATGCTTCCTTTGCTAACAACCTTTGATTGAACTTCATTCCCCATTTGAATTTGTTCATCATCCACTTCTTGATAAATTTTGAAAGTGGACCTATCATAAGCACACATGTATGGTGGCACAAGTATCATGCCACCATTCTTGAACATTTCCTTTGACCAAATTTACAATGCTCACGGTAGCAATGATGTTGTCAATGGAGTTCACTTTGTCCTTTTGCATTGGTTGTTTAGGATGTCTACAATCCCGAAGCATAATGTTCGAGTTTACCACACATGTAATAAGAAATTTCGAATCTCTTTTTGTTCTTATAATCTTTGTTGAGATTTGTGGATTTTCTCTTTTTGAAATCCTCATTGTATTTGTTTGGTTGATCCATGGCATGGGATTTGGAAGTGTCCTCATGAGAATATTCATTCTCATCTCATGCCCTTCACTCTTTCTCAATTTGAAATTATTTTTGGATTTCTTCTGAAAAATAATCTTGGAAGCTGTAAAGAATTTTCTTCCTATAACTTTCCATGAAAATGACAATTTCACAACGATTGTACCAACTTGGAATGTTTCGGGAAGATCTATTTTCATAGACTTCATTTTATTGACAATGATTTGCAACTCATGGTCTTGTCCTAACAAATGCAAGTTACTTAAAATCAAAATATTTAGAAATAATAAACTTTTTGGTACTTCCTCATCGACCTTGTGTTTGGTTTCTAATGATTTTCATATCTCTTTTGTCAAGATGTTATTTGTGTAGATATTATAGAGGCGATCAGAGAGGGTTCGGAATGTGTCTTCTACGTTTCAATTCATCTTCTTCTCTCTTCTTCTTTTCCGCCCTTGTTTCGTCGGTGTCATTTAGGGTTGGTTCCAGAAGCAGCGTCAAGTTTGGATCCAAAATATAAAAGATCTTTAAGGTTGTAAGAAGAAACTTCAACTTGTTATTCCATCTTGTAAAGTTTGACCAGTCAAGTCTACCAAGCCTTACAAGGTCTTGATTTATCATCTTTATTATAGCCATGGTCGTCTCGTTCTCCATGTTGAATATCGTTTGAAATTATTGAACAAAATTGATGAAGAACGAAATAAAACCAGCAACAAGAAATCTCTAAATGGAAGGTTCGAACACGATTATGAATCAGTGTCCTCAAACGATATTTGCCACCACCAGGTAAGTGATTGAGGGTTTCAATGACAAATAGTTTACAGGAATAAACAAACTTTAATCCAAGTATAAATCAAGCAATCAAAACTTGGAAAAAGAACTTTGAAGAACAATATAAAAACTAGGTTTGATCTTTGATTTTGGGTGTTTATGAATGAATTTGATGTTTTTGATATGTTTTCAATCATGAAAATCTCTCACATATATAGAATTACAACCACTATGCACAAAAATATGCAAAAACCAAGCCAAATGGGGTAAAACCCTTCAAAACGACACCAGAATTCAAAACTCCAATGAGCAAATATTTTATACTAGACAACCGTCCAGTACAAAACAGGGCGCCCCCAGTTCAATAAAATGGATGTTGTAATTGCAACATAAAGCCATGAGGCTGCCTAGGACATTTTTCGCCCATCACTGTTTTTTGTTCTCGTTTAGTTTTTGCTTCTTTTTTTTTTCATGGTTAATCATTCTCATGACTTTCAAAATCACTTTTTATTGTTAATTTGAACAATATCCAACATTTTCAATATATTTTAACAAAATGTTATGTGTATGCTACGTAGGACGATTTACGGTAGTCTTCACTATAAATAGCATTATTCATCTTTTTATGGCACTCGGTTATATGCCTCCCTCTTCTAACTTGTTAGAGCAAGATAGTTTCATTCTTATGAACATCTGCATGTACATAATAGTTTACATAATGATTTACGATGCATAATGTTGTGATGTATGTAAACCATTATGTACAAGTAGCATTATTCTTAATCTTAACTATCCCACCTCCAGCTATGACTAGTATGGTAAGTACCTATAAAAATTGCTTCAACTGAAACAAGAACATTGTATGCAAATTTCACATGTTCTTATCCTCCATGATTCATGCATTTTGTAATTTTTTTTTCCTCGCCAAACGATTTGAAAAGTGCCAGTAAAACAATGAAGAATCAGCCAAAGTACACTTTTTAAATCTGGATTATATGATGGTTGTAGAATAATGTCAAATTACCTCCATTCTCCGCATTCCCATTTCAGCTTTCCTCTTCTGATGGTTTTCCCAGGCCTGAATCTTCACCTCTTCACGCTTGTACCTGCTGGTCCATCAATAGACAACTAGTAAACTATCTGAGGTTTCTCACATGGACAAACCGAATGTAAACGAAGTGGTTTACAAGCGTTGGAGGAATCTTCGAAGCTTTGGTTTCTTAATAAGCAGAAAAATGATTCAATAAATTACCTTGCCATGTTTTTAGCACGCTTGGCCTCATCCCAAGCTGTTGCTCGGGTTTCCAGAGGATTTAACTTTGTTGATTGATCAGTAGTCCTGCTTGCAGACACATTGTTAGCATTTGGTTCTTCTCCGTCTCTGCTGCATTGTCTGGTGGTACCGTTGCCCCTGCTACCCTCGTCTCTCGTCCCAGTTGGGATAGTAACAGTTTGACCACTATCATAAGCCAGCAATCCGCTCTGACTTCTTACCGGAGTTGATGGACCTGAGCATATGGGGCTTTTTGATACTGGAGTTGTGGCTCTGATAGGAGTAGCCGTTCTTGAGGGCTCTTGACTTGCTATCGGAGTCATTTCTGTCCCCATATCCCTCACACATAATGAGCGCACAACCGATGCAGAACTATTAACTGGCTTACTGATTCTCCATATTGACTCATCACAGTCTACTTTCTTAGTTTCCACTTCATATGGACTCGCATTTGTAGAGCCAGCACCATCATTATCTTCCTCACCACTCGAGTATTCCTTCTTTGGTACCGGAACTATCAATCTCCTGTCATCAGCATTTGAATTACGGGGGGAAGCTTTTGCCTGATTTTTATCTCCTCCTCTCGATAGATTTACTAGCCATTTTTGTGCATCGTCCCATTTTGATGGAGTTGGTTTCCCTAAGGCTGTTCGTTGATGAGAAGCTCGATTCATCCCATTTCCTTTGTGGAACTCAAAACTCATACAACTTTCATCCGGCATCTCTTGTGTAGTTCCATAACTCAAGCACCCCTTACCCTCTATGGATCTCATTTTTACTCCTTTTGATCTACTAAATATAACTAAAAAAATCGACTGCCAGCAACAAACCCCTTCCCCTTTTCGTCTACTATGCTAACTAAGCAAACCTATATAAAATCACAAACAAATCCCCTTTCCCCATGCGGTTAAACCTCATCCAATGCTACTTCTAAAAGTGATGCAGGTCTCAGGATGAACACCTGCATTGGTATTTTGACTGCAAAACAAATCTGATTAGTATAATTTTTCCTTCAAATTCTAAAATCTTCAACTTTATTACCACAAAAAGTATAATGCACAGCCACCCATAACAGCAATTTGAAAAAGAAGTCCATCTGAAGAAACTTATATCAGACAATGTTCATGGTTTCTATCTGAAGAAACTTATAACAGTCAACATTGTGAGTTTCTATGACCCTATTCATCATCCAGTAAAAAACATATCAGAGACTATAACAGAGGCCTCATAAATGATAAATAAGTTCATGGTCGACTGCACGAATTCTTTCTCAGTTTATTAATATAAACTGAAATACCAACAAAATAAAACTGCAAATTGCTATAAAATATGCTTATTAGCAAGAACATGAAACAAAAACAGAGTACTATATATTGATTTCAACCCTACAGGATTTTTCTGAAGGAGAGAAAAAAAAATTTGCAGGGAATAGAACACTGAAACCATAGACTTTTTTGAGACAGGCAGATTTGATGACCTTTAAATTAAAACTATTTTTCTACGTACTCATTTTCAATCACAAATTCAAGAAATAAAATATTCTGTACGTGAACTCAAGATTTTTCCCGACTTTTTAGCCATACATTCTCCAAAATTTCAGTATTCAAAAATGGTGTCCATCATTGACACATGGAAACTCCCTATTGGGAGGGTGCCTAGCCCGAGCCTCCATGTGTCCATTATGTTGTGAACTATGTATCCATAACATAATCCTTCAAAATATTATTTTTTTTATTAATAATTGCAAACGATGAAGTTCAGATCCACCAACCGGTAAAAAAGCAGCAAAATGTTGGCGGTAACAGTAAAAAATTGTTAGCACTAAAATACTGCCTAAGTCTCTTAATTTTGCTACAGTGTGCTGCAACTTGCTATCATATCATGGAATCTAGAGAGTTTCAACTTTTTGGGATAAAAATTTAGGATTTGTTCTGTTTACCATTTTCAAGTTGTTTTCTGTTTTCGAATTTCCAAAACAGTGAAAACGCGTTCTGTTT
>CAIGRL010050237.1:0-11633 GCA_903798325.1 Fraxinus xanthoxyloides
AATCTTTTCTCTGTAAAACATTTTATTTCCACCCATTTTCCACCCTTACAATCAAACGGATTCTTATGGTGTGCATCAACATTTGAATTAAGTTCAAAATTCATCAATGAATTTATATAACACGTCATCACTGCTTAACACAAGATGAGTAAGTTAGGCCCATGTTTGAGTCACATTATTTTTCATTCGTATTTATTTACTCATTTTCAACCACACATTCTTCAATAAAATAATTTTTTTTCCATCAAATCAATAACTTTTTCTTTTTTTTTTCAACCACATATTCTCCATCACACCAAACAAAAAAATACATTATTGTGTAAATAATGTGGCTCAAATGGGAGCTAGATTATTCCCTTGGTAAACAAATCCACTTACTTTTGGCCTGTTTGGTATGACTTAAAATTTAATTAAAATTGAAAATATGGTCGTTATTGGGTCACACCTGTCTAATAAAAGTCAATCATAACAATTAGTTTTTTAATTTTAATCCAATTTTAATCTCTATCAAACACCTTATTTATTGTAAACCTGCAAACAAACAACCCTTGTGCCCTCCTGCGGAATCCAAGCCCCTCTATTAAATCTACTTCACTTAGGCCCAACAATTCCGCTATACCGCCTCCTCCCTCCACTTTTCAAAACTTTTGAATTTCAGTGCCCTTAAAACCCCACACAAGCAAACTCCATCTTCCCAGCACCCTTATCTCTCCCTCCCTTTCTCTCTCTATAGTCTATACACATACATATACTGCAATGCCGAGCAAAAGGAATTTACCCTCAGCAAAGGAAGATGCGGCGGCGGTGGAGGGGTGCAAGAGATCCAGAAGACAAGCCTCGGACAGGCCAGAGAATGATGTAGCTTTGGATTTAGATTCTGTGACCGGATCTGGTGAAGTTATTGCGGGAGAAGAGGGAGCAGAGGAAGTGCTGGAAAATGGGAACATTGAGAATACATCAGAATTGCTTGATGTGAAGGAGACAGGTCGGATTGAGGTAGAGGAAGATGAAGAGGAAGGTGCTTGCCGGTTTATCGGAGAGCCGGTTGCCGATGAAGAAGCTCAACAGCGTTGGCCCCATCGATACAAGGCTTCATCGGTAATTATCCTTTCCACACTGACAAACACATTGTCTTTATGTTAATTTGCGCACACTGTTAATCTGAACACGTTGTATTGTGTATATTTGTAAATTTGTTCTATTAAAATTTTTATTTGAGAAAAAGTATATTGTGGGAATTGGATGACATTCCATTCCTTTTGTCGGCAAAAAGTGTGTGTGTGTGTGTGTTTTTTTTTTTTTCCCTTCTTCACGCGGTTGTTTAGGTATGAAATACTTGCCATTCTCGTGCAGTCTTTATATTTAGAGCAGTGAATTATGAATAGAATTTATTAGGTTTAGCCGTTTAGTGTTTGAATATTACCATATTTTACCTTTTAATTGGTGCAAATTCTGTTCAATTAAATGAGTTTTTAAACTAAAATGATTAAAACGTTTAGAAAATTTTCCTTATCAAACAATTTTTAGTGGTTCGGATTTCGAATCAAGGTTTAAATGGCAACATTGCAGCAAATTTTTTTGAATATATTAATATTAAAGTAAAAACTTGTTGGTCAATATATATAATGTCATGTTTGGATCGGATTAAAATCTGATTTTAATTTAAGTTAAAGTCAAACAATCAATATCAAACACATCTTTCAATGGTCTCACATCTTTTCAGTCACACATTTCAAAAACTTGTATTACAATCCACTAAAAATCTGATTTTAATCCACACCAAACGCCCTTTAAATCTTTGTATAGGCTAAAACAATAAAATCATATATTATAAAGTTCAACCATAATTGTAATCTTCTTAAAACTATAATTGCAACTTGGGTCAAGAAATGTTGCAATACACAAGAATTGATTATATTTTTTGCATACTCATTGCCAATGATTCCATTAAACTATTTGGCTGTTTAGCTAAATCGTTCAATTTTATGAATTTTACATATTTCTTGAACGGAATTGTTGGACTTCACTCACGGAAAAAACACTAAGCCTGTCTGGGTTCCATTTTAATTTTATTGTATTTTTTTTCCTCCTTTTTTTTTATCACGCATTTTCTAATAAAATAATATTAAACATGAATCCAAAGTTTTTCTTTCTTTTTTATTCACACATTCTTAAAAAATATCATTATTTCAAAATATATTTTCTCCAAAAATACATTAAAATGTAGCCCAAATAGGAGCTAATTTTTATTGTTCCATCTTTGAAAGTTTTAAAAACTTCACATATAATTTTTCAATATGACGAGGACTCGACTCAAGATATCTTTATTCTTCTAGATCTAGTTTAATTCTTAAGTACTTAAATTGTTCTGTTATCGTAATCTGAACTCAACCATATCTAGCCAACTATTTTAGTTTAAGCCCTTGTTTGGCATTTATTAAAATTTTCACTCTCATTTTTTTACTCATTTTTAAACACACATTCTTTAATAAAATAATATTTTCCATCACATCAATAACATTTTCTTGTTTTTTTCAATCACATATTTTTCATCAATCTACTATTCCAGAATACATTTTTCCAAAATAACGTGGTTCAAAGATGCCTAATTTTCAATTGTTGGATCCATGTGGACTTGAACCTATTTGAGTTCTATTTGAGATTTGACAATTTTTCTATCTAGTGCATCCACTTCCTAAATATGTGTAAATGACCACCGTGTTTGATAAAACATTGTGTTTTTATCAACTTTAACTATAAATTCATGAAATTCACAACTTTTTAACATTTTTTTAATCCTACTTAAAACTTTTTTATCAAAATTTATTAAGCCACTATTAGATGGCTATTATTTGGCTAAAATAATATTTTTGTATTATTATTATTATTATTAAAGGTTTTTAGGAGAATACATGATTAAAAAGTAAGGAAAATTTTTGGATTTACATACATAATATTTTATTATATTAATGCATTGTTGAAATGAATATATAGGAAAAAGAGATTTGAGATAATGATTTAAATTCTATATAATCTAGCGGGTGCCACAGCAATAGCGGCGTATTCACTCTTGACTAGCCAACGTGTTCCTAAAGCTTTTATCAAAAATTTTGTCACACATTCCCTGCGCGTTTGTTTGACTGCAATTCTACACTTAGAAACGTGCGAACTTATAAATTATTATGTATTGTTCTGGACGACACAGGACGTCATTCGAGCTAGACGCCACTTTACCCAAGCAGAAGTTGACGGGCAACTATTCAATCTGGAAGATGAGGCTTATGTGAAGGTGAAACATTATCTTGGTCTTCCATGGACTATGTTTAGTTTAGATTTTCTCATGTGCATGTCTGGGCACACTTTTTTCAGCTAAGCTTTTCTTTCTAGTTCATGAATACTTGAGCACCGTTTGACATACTTTTTCTTGCATCAGTCAAATCATGTTTTTGGTGCAAATAAAACAAATATATAACTACTAAATTCCAGCTGTACTTTGCCATAATTTGTTCGCTACATAATCAGGTCAAGTGTAGTGGAAGTCTTCTTTAAGGAACTGTTTGGGTTTCCCTTTATGATACCTAGCCGCGACATATGAGGAACAATTTCCAAATCCATGGTCAAAGACTCAAAGCACGACAATGGCACAATAATTTAGATGATAAAACTACATGATTTTTTGGAATGAGGTTATCTGCTTCCTAATAAAAGAGAGAATATTTTCCAATTTAATTGAAGTTCATTATGAATTTCAAACCTTGTATACTTTTTCTAGTTGATTTCAACAATTGAATATCAAATCTTTGCTTTCAGTTGACATTGATCTTGGTAATTTGTTTTTTAAGCTATTCACATTTGAAAAAAAAAATTAACTAATATGCTTTCCTTTGGCAAACTGCGGTTGAAAAGTATTGCCGAACACATTTCATTTCCCAAACATTAAATTACTTTGGCTTCTACATTCTGGTTTCGGTTGATTGCATTTTTTTATTTTTTGCATATCAGCCTATCTTGAACAAATATATTATGTTACTTTTGACAAATACATGCATAATGAAACCTATTGCTTGCATCTAACACGTGCAATAATGGTTTAGGCTGACGAAGGGAAAGACAATTTCATCTGTAAGATCATAGAAATGTTTGAGGCCGTGGATGGCTCAAATAATTTTACTGCACAATGGTATTATCGGGCCAATGATACGGTAAGACCTTATGAAAAGTTATATCCATGTTTTGCAATGGATCTTTTGGCATAATGCAGATCTGACATTTAGCTTTTTGTTCTGTTTGTCAGGTCATCAAATGTTGTGATAGCTTTATAGATGACAAGCGCGTGTTCTTTTCAGAAATCAAGGATGACAACCCTCTAGATTGTCTTGTTAGGAAACTCAAAATCGTAAATATACCAATGAAAGTAAGTCAAGTTTTCTTTATTATTTCATTAAACAATTCTTTCGCTCTATTAGGATCTAACACCACGTAATTGATTTCAGGCTGGATCAGGTGTAAAGGAAGAAATGAGATCAAAGTGTGACTATTACTATGATCAAATGTACTTGCTTCCATATACTTCTTTTGTAACATTACAATCAGGTAAAATTTTCCTTTCAGTTATTGAGCAAGTTATTCCCCTAATTTTGGATTTTATGATTTGGACTTGGAGGTTTGGATTGTACCTTTATTAATTTTGTACTAATTTCTTATTCCCTAGATAATACTGCAACTAGCAGTGAATCTTGTTCTACCATCTCGAGTGATGTTGATGTTGCTGTAGCATCAAGTTCCGGAGAGTGTTCTGGAGTAATAGAACACGGCAGAGAGATAACACTTCTGGACTTGTACTCTGGATGTGGTGCAATGTCTACTGGGCTTTGCCTCGGGGCAAATAGCTGCGGCGTTAAGCTTGTTACTGTGAGTTTTACATCTTTGCTAATCTAGAATCTTTATTTTCGTAGTTAATTTTGATAATTTCTGAAACCCATGGCATAATACTCTTAACAAAATATGTATTTTATGGATGCAGAAATGGGCTGTTGATCTTAACGAGTTTGCATGTGAAAGCCTCAAATTAAATCATCCGGAGACACAGGTAGAAATTGTTAGAAATGATGTTTTGAGTTGGTACCTTCTTATCTTTGTTCTTTCACTTTGATTTCTGCATGCTTAACTTGGTACTTTAGGTCCGAAATGAATCTGCTGAGGATTTCTTAAACCTGTTGCGGGAATGGGAGAAGCTTTGTGCCTCCCATTTATCAACAGAAACTAGTGGTCCAGTACATGAACATAGGGATCCCGAAAGCACGGAAAATGATGAAAGTGATGACAGCGGGGATGAAAATGGATCTGAAATCTTTGAAGTTGCAGAGATATTGTCAATTTGTTACGGTGATCCAAATAAAACTGGAAAATCTGCACTGTATTTTAAGGTATCGAACTTGTCTTGGCTTTGTAGTTTGAGTTGCTATGCGAATACACATCCTTATAACTAAAAACAAAAACAAAGAGTCTCTGACTCTTTATTCATTGAGAAAGCGAGTTAAGTGGATCTGCACCCTTATAATAGAAATCTATAAAGTCTTTGTTGAATAGTTGCCTTTTCTTTGGACTCTTGCTTAATCACTCTGTCAGTTTTACTAATTCTGTTATTCTATCCTATCTTGTACTGATAGCTCCTAATAGTTGTTGGAAAAACCTTCATTATTTGTTATTAATTGCTATTTTTTCTTTCCATTTCTATTAGATTCGTTGGAAAGGTTATGGGCCTGAGGAAGACACGTATGAACCTTTAGAAGGTTTGAGGTAAAGACTAAAAACAATATTTTTGTTATCAAACTTGAGTTGGCACTTAGATCATTTATTATTCAATTTGATTGTCTTACTGTGAATGTCTGCTTACTAGTACTTGTGAAGAAAAATTGAAGGAATTTGTCTCCAGAGGCTACAAGTCAAAGATTTTGCCTTTGCCGGTAAGCTTCTCCTGGTTCGAGCTACTTTTGAATTTTTATTGCTCTTTTATGAATATTTTATGCTGATGCCATTCAGGGGACTGTCGATGTCATATGTGGTGGCCCACCATGCCAAGGCATAAGTGGGTTCAACCGTTTCAGAAACAAGGAAAATCCTTTAGAAGATGAAAAAAATAAGCAACTAATTGTTTTCATGGACACTGTGGCCTTTCTCAAGCCAAAATTTGTGTTGATGGAAAATGTTGTTGACATTGTAAAATTTGCGGGTGGTTTCCTTGGGAGATATGCTATTGGTTGTCTTGTTGGAATGGGTTATCAAGCAAGGATGGGAATGATGGCAGCTGGTGCTTATGGACTCCCACAGTTCCGAATGCGTGTCTTCGTGTGGGGTGCCCTTCCAACTGAGGTAGTATTGTCCTTTTAGTTTCTTTTTCTTACTTGCAGAGCCATCATTTTGAATCAAGTTTCTGAGTTTTCCTTGTTTTGTACATAATTTTTGGTTCTCTTCTCTTGACAGAAATTGCCCCAGTACCCATTGCCTACACATAATGTTGTTGTCCGGGGGGTTATTCCAACAGAGTTTGAGGTAGTGCTTGTTAAAATTCTTTTTTCTTGTGAGGTTCTAGCATTGACTGTTGGTTTTAACTACTAATATTTACTGATGAATGCAGTCAAACACAGTTGCATACAGTGAAGGCTCTAAAATTGACCTCAAAAGGGAACTTTTTCTTGGTGATGCAATATCTGACCTTCCACCTGTATGTGGAATTCACGTTTCTCTCTTTTTTATACTAAATAATTCTTTAGCGATATCAGTTTTAATCATATCAACATAAATCTATCAGGTTGAAAATGACGAAGCACGAGACGAAATATTTTATGGTTCTGAGCCAGAAACCGAATTTCAGAGATTTATAAGATTTCGGCGGGATGGTGAGCAATGTTAATTCAAAAACTAGTTAAATGTCATTCTTAATAGCCTGAGTGCCATTCAATCACCATGATTTCTCAAAGCTGGGTTGATATGGCATCAGCAGTGCAGTGTTCTTTAGGTTAGAATCACTGAAATGTTGATGGCTACAGTTAATCTTTTCTGATCCATTATCCAGGAGCTTAATTGCATAATAATTTATTACCATAACTGCATCTGATTGAGGTTCATGATAATGCTTCCATATGAGACTAGGGGAATAAATGTGAGGAAGGGCTGAGAAAATTCATACTTAACTTTCCTCTTGCTTTACAAGGGGGATTTCTTGATTGGAATGCCATGGATTTACAGCTTTTGATTGTCTGGTATGCTGTGATTGACTAAATATATTGTGCACCTGAACTTCATAGTACTCCACCCCTCCACAATTGACTGTATATGTTTGAATTGACATGATTTTAGGATGAGAAATGAAATGGTGGCTACAGGATACAGCTTGTCGTTTTCCTTGAAAACTAATGAGTAATGGTCAGAAAGAGTTTCTAAATTGCAAATGTTTTTGAAGAGAATGGCTTTTTTTTACAAGAGAATGTCAATTATGGACATCCTATAATGGAAATAAGGTCATTTAGCAGTGGACTTAGGGAGTAATAATTGCATTGTGTAGTCAGTGGCCTTGAGCATTGCTTGGTTTTGGGGTCAAATTTCATGTGAGATGTGTTTTTCATTTGATTGCTGACAGCTAACACTACTCATGTCCCCATTCAATGGTTAACGAGAGATGGAGTTAAGGTAAAACATCAAAATAGATGTGGACCCCCATTTGTTGCATAATATTGTAGTTAGTTATTTAATGTAAAACAATGGATTGTTAATGGTAAAGTGAAAAATATTAATTTGAATATTGTGAGACACATTGAATGAAAATACGTATATTTTTGTTGATTGTGAATTTCTTGTCTTTTTCTCTTCTGCATTGCTAGGATGCACCTACACTCTCCCTGCACCTGTGAGTTGGTGTCCAACATTGACATATCTCTGACAAGTGTTGGAAACATAGGATGCCATGTCCAAATTATTTTTTAGTTTCGTATGGTTGGATACGTTGCCCATATGTTGGTGGATACATTGTTACATTGAGGACACATTTGAGATATAAGAAAGTTATAGTCTAAGATTAAAAATCTCAGTCTAGTTTAGTATTGCACCAGCCGTACGTGTGAACATCCCTTTTTATTAACATTTCCTTTAAACTTACTAGTTAAGTTTTCATTCACCCAGCTGACTTATATTATGTTTTTCATTAAAAAACTAAGTTGAATTAATGGATTATGTGAGTCATTTCAGACAGACTGTTTTTTATTTTGCCTAATGATCTGTAATGTTTGTACAGATCCTTCTTTTTAAATGTTTACATATTAATGAAAGCAGGACAACTCTTACTGCCTCAAGTTAAAAAATTTCTTTGCAATGTAGAGATGCCCGGCTGCTTGGTGTTTAACTCTAAGGTGTCTGAGCATAACTTGTATGATCATCGGCCCTATCTATTAAACCAGGATGATTACCAACGCGTGTGTCGGATTCCTAAGAGAAAGGTAATTTATCTTGTAGAACTCGGATTTTTGTATTCTAAACAGCATACAGCAATTATTTATTCTGCCCTTTGGATTCCAAAATATTTACCTTCATGGTTTCAGGGTGCAAATTTTAGGGATCTGCCAGGCGTTAGAGTTCGTGCTGATAACAAAGTTGAATTTGATCCTGATGTAGAAAGAGCAAAGCTGCCTTCTGGGAAGCCTTTGGTATGTTCCCTCTGAAATTTTTCTACTATATTATCATCCTCTGGACTGCTATATATAATGCATATTTAAAACTGTTAGGTTCCTGATTATGCAATGACTTTTGTGCGTGGAACATCATCCAAGTACGACAACCTCTTTCTTTTATTTGCATAATGTAAGTGCTAATTATATGGAAAAAGGATCTCATGTTTTCAATTCTCACAGGCCATTTGGGCGGTTGTGGTGGGATGAGACTGTTCCAACTGTGGTTACTAGGGCTGAACCTCATAACCAGGTAACTACCTCGTCATTTAAATGTATAGATTAAAATATACCGGTTTACTGGTTTTCCATTGTATAACTTCATAACATAAACTTTTGTGCTTTAGACGATTGTGCATCCTGTTCAAGATAGAGTTCTTACAATCCGTGAAAATGCTCGTTTACAAGGTTTTCCAGATTATTATAAACTTCTTGGCCCCATAAAAGAAAGGTATCTACCTACTAATTTTTTATCGGTAACAATTTATCTCCATTTTGAAATTTTCTCCAACTATTTGTACATTACTTAGTGTCTATTTGACACTTTAATTTATTTTATGGTTTGCTATAGAACAATTTTTAACCACACATTCACAAAAGAAAATATTTTACACGTATACCAAAAACTTTTCCTACTTTTTAACCATACATTCTCTTAAAAATTACTATTTAAAAAACTTCTTTTTTTTCCAAAATGGTTGTCAAATAGACTCTTATTCTTTTCCTTTTTGAAACATTTGTCAGATATATTCAAGTTGGGAATGCAGTTGCTGTACCGGTAGCTCGAGCATTAGGGTACTCATTGGCTTTGGCATTGAAAGGATTATCAGGAGATGAGCCTTTATTCACCCTTCCTGATGAATTCCCAAAGATTGCTGATGCTACTTCTCCGGAGGTTTATTTGTAACCATTATGATTATTTATTGAAGTCAATTAGTTATGCTTCAATTCTTTGGCAAACTCAATTACACAGAGTTGTAACTCTACATTTGTATTGTAGCTTTAAGTGCTTCTTTTATGTAATAATAGAATTATAAATTGTAATCAGGCAAATATTAACTGATTTTATTGGTTAATCTATTTGTTATTCTTGTCTAAGGGCATGTTTGACACTCTCAATTTTTCTCAGAACTAGGAATTCTTTTTTCATTTCTCTAGCTTTTGCCTTGTTTGATGGTAGAAATTTTTTGAGGAAATTTTTTTCCCCTCTCTTTCACATGTGCACATTTTCCTTGATTTTGTTGAAATTGCTTTCCCACTTTTTAGGTGGGTTTTCCTTTTCCGGCTTTTTTTATTTTTGACAATTGGGAAAAATTCTAAACCCAATGGTAAATTTTTTTTTATCATTTTATTGATAATTTCAATGCAAAACAAAGTCAAATGATCGGTATGACAATTTTTTATTTTTATTTTTGGTAAGTGAAACAAATTCTAAACCCAATAATAAAAGAAATTATTACTTTAATGGATAATTTTTATGAAAAACAAAGCTAAACAGAAATTAAACTTTAAACATTTTTCAGGTGAAAAATTATACAAATCAAACACAATTAATTATAATTCTCAGTAAAACAATTTCTAGACAATTTAATTTCCTAGAATTCATTTTCTTTTCATCTATTTACACATTTGCAATTAAACAGGCCCTAAGTTCATTTCTGATACGGAAAATTCCATATCTTAATTTCAATTTCTAAGTACTAGTTCAACTTGTGAAAAAAAAAAATTATTTGGAATTATCTTATTCTTAATCCATTAGTGTCACCATGTTGTTGGACATGAGAATATTAAGCTCTTATTTGAGCCCCATTTTGGAGAATTTTTTTTTTTAGAATAGTGATGATTTTGGGAGAATGTGTAGTTAAAAAAAAGGAAAAAAAATTCGATTTATGTGTAAAATTATTTTATTTAAGAATGTGGTTGAAAATGAGTTTTAAAAAAATAATTTTTTGAAAAAAAAAAGAAGACACAAACAAGCCCTAATTGTGGGGTGTAAGTAATAATTTAATCATTGTTTAGCTCCCATTTTGAAGAATTTATAAATTTTGGAATAGTAATTGATTACGGAATGTGTGGTTAGGGATGACAAAAAAATTCATTCAACCCAATACTCGTGAGGTCCCCCCTAAATGGGATGGGGATTATCCGCCTAATCAGGTAAACGGGGCGGGGACAGGGCGATAGTTATTATTCCAAATCGGGTATGAGAAACATAGTTCCTACCACATTTAAAATTAATTTTAAATTTAAGTTTTTTATCGAACAAAAATAATAAATTTATCTTCATTTTTAAAGAGAACATAAATTGTTTTTAACGAATTAGTAAAAAAGTAATCATATTTACTAACTAAAATAAAGAAAAAGTAAATGGATCGATAAATGGGACAAGGCCCCACCTCGATCCCGTCTGGTCTCACTTTAACCGGATATGAGGATGATGTAATGTAATAAAAATACCTGGCGGGACGGGGGTGGAAATGACCGACTCGTCCCATACAGGCCCCATTGTCATTCCTATATGTGGTTGAAAAATAATGTAAAGTTTTAGATTTTTATGTAATATATATATATCCTTTACAATATATAAAAGAGGAAGATGTATATTCACTGTTCCTAAGCCAAATGACCAATTTTTGTGTCAGCCGACTAGCAGAGCCATCTAAGCCGAGCCGGAGGAGATATTTTCTTTCCTTTTCCTTATGCCTTTTCTTCTTTTCTCATTTAACACGTTATGTCTTTCTCTCTCTTTCTGTCGTTCAGTTTCTTCTTTCCTTTTCTCTTTGTGGCTCCGATTTTGTGTAAGAATCTAAGAAATTTCCACCACTCTTAGCTCTGATACTGTAAAATCAACCGAATCTCGCAGAAATTTCGCTCGATTTTTCTTCTCTACGGTTGATTTGCAGTATTTCATCG
>CAIGRL010050243.1:0-23788 GCA_903798325.1 Fraxinus xanthoxyloides
AAAAAAAAAAAAAAAAATAAGAACGACATTTAAGACAGTAATAAACAAAAAAATATGCTAAGACTGGATAAGCACAGATTTCAAGAAAATCTATTTCATATGCTTCCTTGCTGAGTGCTTGAAAGAATTGAATAAGAGAAGAAGAGATTCAAGAGAAGTGGGATCATAAACAATATTCAAAAATTGAGGAGAAATAATTGAAGAACAAAGAAGCAGGGGCAACGATGCATAAATATGAGAAAGTAAGCCATAGAGGAAAGAAAAAGAAAAGAGTCGAGTGAGATAAGATGATATGAGAAGAGTAGATTAGGAGCCTGTTTGAGCCCCATTTTTTGCCCAAAATGCATTTTGGAACAGTATTTTGATGGAGAATGTGTTGTTAAAAAATAAGGAAAAGTGTTGGGTCTGCGTGTAATCTTATTTTATAAAAAAATGTGCGGTAGAAAATAAGAAAGACAAAAATGTATTTTTGAATAATGAGGACCAAACAAGAGCAAGATTAGAAGAACAACGGTGGGAGAGATCACGCTAAATCTCTAATCTGTGAAAATAATATCCAGTAGCAAGAAGCAAAAGGTAGAAGAATGATTTATCAACAGAAGCAAAACTTTAGGCTCCAAGAGTGAACAACTAAAAGTCTTTCCTTCCAGTAAAGAAATATGGATCAACTAACCTTCTCAAAGGCCTTGCGCAGTACTAAGGAATCATAAGGAGCTGAAGGTATGTGTTCTGAGTACCATGGAGGATTGTACCATCTCCTGATCTCTCCTGTCAACATAATATGGAATATCAAATATAATGATGAATATTGCTTGTATTTCAAATAACAGTATAGGTAACTGCAAGGAAGAGAAAAAATTATACTGTATTGGTAAATGTTTAATTAACATCTTATTAACCCAGCTAAAGATCAAGTTCCCAATTTTAACAGAATTAACATAACACTTTCGCTTCCATTCTTTTTACAAATTCTCATTAAATACAGAATACCTAGCTAATTGGTAGCACACCTATCATGAAAGATAAAAATCGTATGGGGAAAAATGTAATGATAAATCTTGACTAACTGATAACAGAAGAAACTTCAACAGACGACGTGGATGATATAAAAACAATAATATGATTTAACTTCTTGATGTACTAAAGAATTTGTACACTTGAAAACCTATATAAACTTTTATAGCTTCTTAAAACTTAATAGTGTGATTTTATTGTAGAAATGTAGATTCATAATTTTAACGTATTAGCGAGATAGATCCATAAAATTCGTGAAGAATTCACAAGGTATACTGTAAGGGTAAAAGAAAAATGGAGCAAAACTGATTTTACTACCGAGATTAGGAGTTCAAAGTAAATAATGTGTTAATTCCCATAATTTCAAAAGCATACCGGTTTTGCTTGAATATATGTGGCCAGGAAGGAATGACATGAATCTTTCACAATCATCACTCAAGGCTTTCATTTCTGAAGCAAACCAAACCGATCCTACAGGAAAAATAACATTTAGTTAAACAAAAACTACAGAATGAGAGAGCCAAACAATTGGCATATGTAAGAGATAGGTTGTCATTCCTACGAATGGCAACCTGTTGACAGAATGGCCTAATAAGTGCACAAAGAAGCAACCTTTTTCTAAACAAGGTTGGCAGGAATGGCAACCTCTTGACAGAATGGCCTAATGAGTGCACAAAGAAGCAACCTTTTCTAAACAAGGTTGGCTGGGGATCACCAAGTAATAAAGCACAGAAAATATTCAAGATAACATAATGATTAGAGCATGGCCGGTGCATACTTAATTGAGCAACTGTAGACTTTATAGGGGGGAAAAGAAAGTAACATACCATCAAGACCCCAGCCAATGTAAAGTGGAGTAATGCCAATAGCATCCCGAGCAGCAATAAAACTTTTATCGCGGGTGTCAAGAAGCACAAAAGAGAACATCCCATCCAACATGTCAACAAAATCTTCGCCATATTCTTCATACTGAGAGAGAGAAAATGTGAAGCCCACAAAAATATAGATGAATGTCGAATAAATTTTGTGAATTCTTATGCTATTACTTTTTCTGTAATATTTGGCAAAGAACAAAATTTTTAACTGATATATATGGCTTATAGTCAACTAAAGAATGGTAAACCTTCATCTGAATACACTGTTAAAGCACTTACAAGATGGGCAATAACTTCACAGTCACTTCCCGTTCTGAACTGATGAGACTTCAGCTTTTCCCTCAGTTCCTTATGGTTATATATTTCCCCATTAACCTAAAAGCACAAGAAAAAGGGAAAAAAGCAAGGAACAAGATCAAATTACTAGTTCTTCTGTAACTAAACAATCCATTCACATTATTTCAAAACGGCTATTGAAAAATCAAGTGGAGAAAACAAACATAATGGACAGTTCAACATTCAACTGGATTTTCATTATTGTTCTCCAGTAAGAATGGTTTTTTCCAGGATTTGTAACAGACTCTAGTAGAGAATATTGTGTGCCACGTACAAGCTAAACAGAATGATGGTCCATGAATGATAAGAAAATGACATAAAGCGTAGTTGGAAAACAGAAATTTGAAGGGGGCGGCTATTCCTTTCTGAGTAACCATTATGGTATCTTCTCTTACTAATGATCAGACAATGTAAATGGCTGCAATCAGAATCAGCACCATGTGGCATATCTTATGCCATGACAAGTGTTACACTATCGTAATAAGAAACTTCAGGGGTAGTTTGCTGAATTTAGAACAAGATCATGGAGCGTTACTCTCATCACTACACTGGGGAAGGGAATGTTTGCTGTAACAGCCTATACACAAAGCCTAATTATGCAATGGGACACCTTAGGCAAAATTTTGTCTGAAAATGACACATTAAACAGGAGTAAGATGATCCGTTTCTAGTCCTCCACATTCACACATGAAGCAAGAATGGGGCCTACATCCCCTAAACCTTTCTAGGCCTGCACGTCTATCCAAAGTTCCGAACACACAAGGAAACCAAAAACCATTGTGCATGATTTTCTAGATTCTTATCGAAACTCAGAAAAGCGAAATTTAGCTATCAATTAAGTAATCCTTCCACTCAAGAATGAGCTTAAGCTAGAATAGATTAACGTACATCCTCTTGCAACTGAGCAGCAGAAACATTAATATAAAAAACTTCACCTACCGTGACAGCAACTGTTTTGTCTTCATTATATAGTGGTTGATCACCTGAAGCAGGATCTACAATAGCTAATCGTTGATGAGCAAGATAGCAATCCTCATGGCAGTGCAAGCCACTCCAGTCAGGGCCTCTGTGACGCAACCTATATTTCCAAAATCAAATGACAAAGAGTAAGTGATATTTTCTCTGACAGAAATTCTAGACTGGGCAATTGCTATTTCGGATAATTATATCAGTTTGCTAGTTCACTATAAGAGCAAAAAGCAACAATGCAGAAGAAAACTGAACTTAGAAAGCACATATTATTTTCAATATCCAGGTAAAGGCAGAGAAATTTTAATTGATCCTAGGAATGTAGAATTATTAGAAGCCAGTATTTTTTTCAGTTGATAAAACCGATTTTTTAAGAGACAGCATACATAAAACAATTTTATTTTATTTTTTAATTTTCTCACAATTACTTTGACAAATCCTAATAGATTTGACAAAAATTCTCCTGAAAGCAGATTCCTTCATTCACTGCAAATGAAAATCATGTGGCATTGCATCAAGTTTAACAAAAGGCTGCATAATTATATTCCATACATCATACTCTTACATATCCAAGTTTTAAAAATACAAACACATCAACAAAAAATCATGCAACATTTAAGTAGAAACCATAACAGTTATATAGGTCTTACAAAATTAAAATAATTTTTAAAACAAATTTAACAAAATTATAAGCTAATTAGTGAAAATAAACACGGAAAATGATAATTAAAAAATTTATCAGTATGCGCATTCACATTTCAACGGCAAAATCAAATTTTATCAAATCCAAAATAACATAAACAGAGATGATAACAATACAACCGATACGAGAATATAAATCCACATGATAATGTAACAGTTCACATTGAAGCCAAAACTTCAAAGAAACGAAAAAATATATATACACCTTCTGGAGAGTTCAATAATTCTGGACCGTTTGGCCTGAGAATTATCCGTAATACCGAGCACTGCAAGAATTCCACACATGGCTGCGTTGTAATCTAAAAATCCCTATATATTGTGTGTGTTTTTGTATCTATATGTGCGTGTTTTTTGTCGGGAAAAGGAACTGTAAAATGTAAAGAGGGATGGCTGCTGAAATGCAAAGACTTGGGATTTTGATTTTGAAAGTCATTTTTTAAGAGAATCAGAGCCGTTGATTTAGAAGATTCTGATTTGTGATTTAATTAGGGTTTATGTCCGTTTAAGATTCAATATTTAGTGGGGCCAATCGTTTGATTGCGGTTTTCTTAAAGTGGTAACCAATCAAACTGATTGATCCACGTTTTTCATTAGAGAATACATCTTAAACAGTGTTTAACGAAAAATATGTTATTAAAAAATAAGAAAAAGTTTTGAATTTACGTCTAATATTATTTTATTAAAGAATGCGAGTTTGAAAATGAGTTTTGTAAAAACGAATTTTTGTAAGAATGTAGATCAAACAGTATGTAAGCATGTGTTTTTTTTTTTTTTTGTTGTTGAAAATGTATTTTCTAATAATGATTTTTTTTTAAAATGTGTGGTTAAAAAATAAGAAAATATTTTAGGTTTACGTGTAAAATATATTATTGTGAAAATGTATGATTAAAAATAAATTTAAAAAGAAAATGAATCGTAAAATAATAGATATCAAACAATAACTAAAATTATAAGAAAAAAGCTAAGGAAGCCTTTTTTCGAGGACTGATTTGACAATTTTTTGTTTAATTTTTATAATTGTCAATCAAATGTTTGTCAAATGCACGTGGGTCAAAAACCTTGTCATTGACCATGTTTTTCTATCAAAAATGAAATTATAATGGCCAAATTATTGAAATTTTTCTTGTATCAATAATTGTGTCATACTTTTTACCTTATTTTAGAATAGAGCTAGGGGTTAACTCTATTAAAAGCATTAACGAAAATTTACGTTACGTTTAATTTTACCTACCTTTTACCGTTTGTTAGTGTTTTTAACTTAGTGACCCTTAATGTCACTTTATAAACTTAGTGACTAAAATTAATTTAATAATCATCTTGATTGTTGGTGTGGTAATTGAAACATCTAAGTTACTTATTTATTACACTAATTACAAAATGACTTCTTCTATTAATTTTTATTTTATTTTTTATTTTTTTACTAAGTACCCTACTATGAATGCAGAATTTTTTTCATAGAAAACGTATAGGAATTTGAAATGAAGGGAAATGATTGAAAGACTAGAGGAGGGAAAATACACACACAGACAGGGAAAATACACACACGGGGAAATGTTGCTGCCGCTGGTTACCCACCGGGCAAGTTAGGACCCGCATGGGAAGGACCTTAAGAAGTCATACGAAAAATGAGAGGAGGAGCATACAGTTTGAGGGACACCTCGAGGAAGCCACTCCCAAGGCCTTGGAACGCTGACAACTTAAAGGTTTACTACAAGTAGTTGGCTGTGGGGAGTCTAAATTGTTTTGAGTTTTTATTTTTACAGTCAGTTCTTTTTCTTTTATGGCCTGCGTGCCCAAGTGCTTTTAATTTCTAGATATAGTCTACATGCCGTGTAACATTCGTCATTTTAGAACACTCAAGTCCCTTACGGCAACAAATTGTCCCAATAACATCGAAACAAGCACAAAATTATGCTCGACCCCGACCTATGACTACTCAATAATTATTCGTGGTGCCAACTTATAGTGGTCGAGATTGAGGTGATTTGCAAACATGACTCGAGCTACTTGGCCAAAAATAAGCCAAGTAACACGCTCGAACTCATTACATCTACATGGCTCGAGCTACTTGACCACAACAAAATAAGTCAAGTAACACGCTCAAGCTCATTACATCTACATGGCTCAAACTACTTAGCCAAAAATAAGCTAAGTAACACGCCTCGAGCTCATTACATCTACATAGCTTAAGCTACTTGGCCAAAAATAAGTCAAGTAACATGCCTCGAGCTCATTACATCTACATGGCTTGAGCTACTTGACCAAAAATAAGTCAAGTAGCACGCTCGAGCTCATTACGTCTACATGGCTTGAGCCGCTTGACAAAAACACGCCTCGAGCTCATTACTTCTACATGGTTCGAGCTACTTGACCAAAAATAAGCTAAGCAACACACCTCAAGCTCATTATATCTGCATGACTCGAGCTCCCTGGCCAAAACATGGCCTTATAATACGTCTCGAGCTTCTTCAACATGACTCAAGCTCATCGACAAAAATCAACAAAGCAAAATACTCGAGCTCATTGTACGCCATGACTCTGACCTAAAAACCAATAAAGTATAATGCTCGAGCTCATTATATGACACGACTCGACTTAACTTGACGAAAATCAACAGTTACAAACACGAGCTTTCTTTTTAACATCATAACATGACTCCTGAACAAAAAAGACTCGAGCAGTTTGAAAATAGTCAACCATGCACAATATTCGAATCCAACCTCAAAGTACAATACAAGTAACGCATAAAGAAAAACGCACGTTTAGAAACAAAAACATCGATCATTCATTAAACCCAGATTAGGCAATATACTTGTTATATTTTTGTCAAAAATCAAAAATTGCATTCGAGATCGGGGAAAGAGCCTAATCTAGGTTTGTTGGGTCTGCGGCTCTTCTTCATTTGGAGTAGCGATCTTCTCGTCAGCGTCATCCTCGGGCTCGGACGCGGATAGCTCGACCTCATTCACGGACTTCAGGTCCTCTATGATGGGCTTCGCATCGTCCAGCAGCTTCGTCCTTAGAAAAGAGCGGGCCAACCTCAGGCTATAGTGGTATGAGCCCGAGCTGTACTCCCCGAGTAACGTTTTTTACTCGTTGGAGTTCTTAAACTCCTCAATTGCTTGAGATCGAGCATTTTCCAACTGGTCCTCGACCCCTTTTTTTCACCTGGATGAGCTCCAATTTTGCATCCGCAGCCCGATCTTTAATTTCACACATTTGATCTCGCATCTTCCTCATCTCGATGCGAACGAGGTCACACTCGACCTCGAGCTCCCTAATACGCTTCTCTTTCTCCTCCATCTGGGCCTCGAGCTCTTCCATCCTACTCGAAGACTCGAGGCTCTCATGGATAAACCTCGAGCCATACTCAGAACCTACCTAGAGAACGCCAATCAGAACAAAACAAAGCTTCATAACGTAAAAAATATTACAAGTCAAATGCTTGACCATAAGAAAACATACCTTCAGGGTAATGAGCTCTAAGGCTCGAACAACCTCTCCAGGATCGACCTCGCCTTTATACTTGGCCACCATTGAAGGAATCAAAGGACATCAAATATGATCCTAGGAAGAGGGCGTCATCCTTCAAGTCCACGACCTCGGGGGGAGGGGGGCCGAAAAGTGGAAGGTCAGGGAGAAGGCTACGAATGAGGCTTAGGGCTCTTCGAGTGCTGCCCCGGCCCACTAGGCATTCTACTCGATGTAGAGTCTCGAGCTCTTTTTTCCCCTTGAACAGGGCTGGTTGCTTGGCTTCCGGCCTTTCGACTTCTTGTGTACATTGTCAAAAAGAGCGGACAGATTTGAAAGACATCTCCAACTTTAAAAGTACAAAGCATTAGCTCGAGCTCAAATCGAGAAAAACTTATGAACAGTAAGGATTCAGACTCATACCTTTGATGTTTCTCACGTTGGCAAGGTCGAGGGTGTCTTCCTCGAGCGGGTAATCAACCTTAGCTGTAGTGGCTCATGGTTAACTAACCTAAGTATATCCCTCTCCAAAACCTCGAATTAGGCTTGCCCCTCATTAAACCTATCCTTATCAAGGACTGACCACATTGATCTGAAAGGATGGTCAGGGTTTTGTGGTTGACAAAAAATACCTCTCTTTTTAACCACGGAGAGAGCTTAGGGTTTCGGGTGTCCTAAATCCCCCTGTCGTTGATAAGTACATGAAGCAATTAAACCCCGGCGAATATTTCAGATCATAAACCATGCTTAAAAGATCAGTTCTAGGTTCGACCCCGAGACACCTACACAAAATAAAAAAATAAACCAGCAACTTCCAACCATTCGAGGCTAGCTGACCCTAAACAAATAAAATATGGGGTCAGGAAATCGATGAAGAAAGGGTGTAATGGCCACCTGAGCCCGGCCATAAGGGCGTCCCTGAAAAAAGTAATCTCTCCGTCCAGAGCATCCAATGTGGTTTCATTGGGCCTGAGAAACCTGACATCACAAATGGGCATAACCCCGAACTCCCTTGCTATTTTTATAACCACGTGTTCCTTGTACATGGTCGATATCCTAGGATATGTCATCACAGCCTCAACCTCGGGTTGCGAGGTGATGGGCAATGCTATAGGAACTAGCAATGTATTCTCGGGGTCGGGTCTACTATGGTTTGAACTCCTAGACGTCGCACTACCACTACTGCTACCGCTCGATCTCTCACTACTGCTACTCGACATTATAAATAAATAACTTAAGAGCTCTAACACTTACCTCTCTAGGTCGACGCTAAACAAACTCTCTATGCCCCAAACTTGATCTGCTGGACGTTGAGAGTAAAAAGTGAAAAATGAAAGGTAAAAAAGTGGGGTATTTATAGGGGGTCAGAGGAAGGTCAAAAGTCTTTAAATCCTGACCTTTGGTCTTTGCCACGCGTCATACATCCAGGGTCGAATCCAACTAGCCTATGGACGAATGACATGTGGCCATACAGCTGTCACGCGTGATGACCCATTGAGTTCGACCCAGCCCAACTTACCGCAATACATCTCGGCCGACAGCTCGATGACTTGATTTCAACTGCGCCCTAGATGCACGGGGGCCTGTGATGGTACATAACCCGAACTCGACCTTGGGTCCACCATAGATGGACCTTTTTAGACCCTTATTGAGATCGGGTCAAATTCAAGGTTGGGCCTATAGTACCCGACCCAACAGGCCCGACCTCATTCCACAATTTTTTGGACCGATCCACAGGTCGAGACTCAAAAGATCGGGCCAATTTACGCGACCTCAACCCCTAGCTCACATGCCTTTTCCCCCAACACACGTGACCTTAAAGCTCTAGTTTAATTCAAACATTAACTCACCAATTACCTTATTTTACCTTAACTTAAACAACACAATCCTAGTACAACAAAAACACATTTAAGGGAAATTCTATCCTTTTAGGACTCCATCACCAACATCTATAAATACCTAACCTAACCTCATCATTCAGGTATGATTTTCATAAGTATTCAGCATAAGTTTCTCTTAAGCATTCGTCTGACTTAAGTATCGGAAGGGTGATGAGGCCACACCTCGACACCTTTGTTTCAGGTGCGGAGTTTTTCACTTTGGGTCGGGTTCGCCCATGTACGAATTTTTGGTAGCGTCACATATCAAACATTTAAAATTATAAAATACTATTTTTACTTATTAATTTCTTTAATTAGTCAATTATACAATTTTCAAGTTTTCGAATTGCAAAAACTAAAATACTTTTCATAGTTTCAATTTTAACTAAACAAGTTCTACTTAATATATTTAGATAAATTTCACACATGCTTTTAGAATTTGCAACAAAATAAAGAGCATCAAGATCGTAATTACAAACAAAATTGAAACTAGTATATAGATAGCATCATAGCATAAATTTTATATAATTATTTAGATAAAGTCATTTTTAACTTTTTGTACAAATAAAATCTTTTAAAAACTTGAAATTAAAGTAAAATGAACAGTTTTTTTTATAAATAATAAACTAAAGTATAATAAAAGACTTTCTAAAAGAGGAAATAAAAACTTATCAAGGGCGCCTGGGGAAGACGAAAAAGAGGAAGAAAAAAATTCAATCATTTAAAAATTAGAAGGAAAAAAAAGCCTTGGACGCGAAGCGAAGCGTTTTGTCCAAGTTTTGAACCTATACGAGCTTTGTAGAACACTCATCATCAATTGTCGACTCATTAGTATAGTTAATTATATTGTTTTACCACGTGTTAAAAAAACAAAATTAAAAAGTAAAAGTTTTAGAAATGTTTTTAACTTTAAACTTTCCAAGTCACTCCCTTCCATAATAAGGATTATCTAAGAAGAAATGTCTACTCTTACATCAATGGTAACAATTATTTTGAGTAAATCTCACCCTTAAAATCAACTTGTAAAGAAAATTGTTTAAAGTGCTTAATAAACATATAAAATAAACCTTTTCGCAAACGATGTGGATACATTTCAATCGTAACACATTTTTGATGAGTACTTGCATGTTAATTTGAAATACTTTATAAGTTATGTAAAATTAATATTTGATATCATTTATTAAGATGACTTGATGAATCTCAAACGAATTAAAGAAAATAAAATTTAGGATATAAATTTAATAGAAGAAAATTGTACTCTCAAAACTCAACTTCTATGATTTAAATTTTTTTGTGATGATGAAATACTACAAATGAACAATATTTTTATACTACGTTTGGTACATAAAAATTAATTGTTAATACATGAATCTAAACACTCATTAAAATTTCTACATAAATAAAAATAAATTCATCTATAACAACTCTATATTCATGTAGATTAAAGTTAATCAAATCAATATTTATTGAATCTAGATTAATGTGAAGGTTAATTGATTGATATTTTAATAATACGAAATTCATACACGACAAATACTTTGTATTATTTATTACACATTAAGGTATTATTGCAGTAATTGAATTTTAGTGAGGTTAAAATCGTTTAAAAAATTATTCTCACTTAATTTGATATTTAATATATCGGTAATTATATTACTACCACAAAATTTATTAAATGCACCACATTATATTCACACCACGATTAAAATATAGTTTTAATAAATTCACCATAATAAATTTACAATTATATACATAATTTAATAAAAATAATAAAGAAGAATTATTGGTTTTAATAAATACACTACAATTAAAGTTTCATCCGTTTCTTTTCTTCCATACATTTCTTTCCACCGTGTACTTTTTGTGTTGCATGCATTTATTTCTTCTCATCAAGAAAAGAAGTTGAAAACCTTACCCATTTCTTCTCGTCCACAATATCAAAAGAAATTGGTAAGGTTTTCTTTTCATCCTCGATGTTTTTGCTTAATTATTTTCAAAGAAGGGGAAGAAGTAGAAGAAGAAGAAAACTTGATTTAAAGAAATGGGTCCGTATCTATTTGTTAGTGAACTTGATTTCTAATTTCAGAGAAGTCACTGAAATATTTTGAAACTTATTAAATTAACAGGGAGAGAGAGAGAGAGGGAGATGCATATTTTCAGTTTTTATTTTGTAATTTTCTAGACTTTCAAAGATGGAATTTAAATTTCTACTCAGCTTTTTCGGTATGAATTATTAAATACCCGATTTTATATTTGTGTATTTATTCATTTTGATGAATGACCATTTCAATAACATAATCAATTTTGTGTAGTGCAACTTGACTGTTCTGATTCTCTTACTGATCTTATAAATTATTATATCATCGAGATTTTTTTCCCTTCACTTTTCATGTGGTCTACATCATTCATAACTTTTAGTCAAGATGATATGCAGTGCTACTCACTTCACTAGATAATGAATTGAAAAAGGAAAATCATAAAGAATTACATTTTGCAATTATAAGATCTAATGAATTGAATTTTTTTTATATATATAAAAAATAATTAAATAAATTGATGAATTCTTAAGTGTCGTATCACGGCACAAGACTTGCAATTACAGAAGAGAAAAAGAAATTAGGTTTAGCCGTAATATAGGCCCTATTTGAGAGCCATTAATTTCTTATAATGTATTATAAAATAGCAGATTGATAGAGAATGTATAGTTAAAAAATGAGAAAATTTTATTGGTTTGTGTGTACAATATTTTAATATGTGAATATGTGGGAGAATGATAGTATAATAAATAATTTAAAATATTAAAGGATGACAAAGAGGGACATCATTACACATTATGGATTGAATAAATATTGTTTATACAAAATGAAATTCCAAGAAATTAATTCCATACTTATTAGTAAATACCTATTAGAGGCAACAAAAGAAAAGTTTGGATTGGAATGATCCATTCCCTAAATCACACGCCACGCTTTCCGCGTTTTTCAATTCTAAAATCGAATTCTGCACCACGACGTCATCTGCCTTGGATGCCCCAAAAAAGCACAAAATTTGAGCATCGTTTTGTTTGGATAAAAAGTTAGTTAAACAACACACCAATAACCAATAAAATTTGCTGCGAAACCAAACGCGGCCTTCTTCTTCTTAACGCGCTCACACTTTCCGGCCGCTCAATGGCGGTCGTCAAGTCCAAAGTTTCTAAGCCCGGCCCGAATAAGACAAATTCAAGCACGGGCAGAAAGGTGTGGCTCTATTCTTTACTACTCATACTGCAGTACGGAGTTCAACCTCTGATCTCCAGACGTTTCACCAGGTTTTTGTTTTTTAATCATTTGCATTTTATTGAAGTTAGTTTTATGAAATTGTTCTTCCTCTTTTTAAATTGAATCTCCTAACTGTGCGAAGCGATTTTATGATTTGTCATAAATTCTGTAAAAAGGAATATAGTTAGTTCTTCAATTTTAATCCTTCAACCATCAAAATCCGTGTTTAACTATTTATTGAGTGATTGCTGCCATTTTTGGATTGGATGATTGTTTTTATAGCATAGTCTTGTTTGCTCAACTAACTTGACAGATATGTCGAGTTTGTCCAGTAAAGATTTTAAACAATGATTTTGGATAGATTTTAGGACCATAAAGATTGGAGAACGAGGATTAAGTGAAAGTTAACGAGTTCGGCACGACCTAGATGAATTGACTGCAATGTCATTAGTGATAAAATTACAGTTTGAAACTCTGCTTCATCAAGCCATGGTTATTTCTGGTTGCTTCCTGGTTTGAACTCTGAATTATTTGAATTTATGGTTTCCATCAAGGGATCCCCTAAATCATAAAAAATGAGTTTCTATTGGATGAATGGATCCACATAATCTCCTTCTTTTGAGAAGATGAGATCTGCAGGCCTTCTGTGAGTGACATCAGTCGATTCCCTTAAGTCAAGATTATTAGTGCTTACAAGTTCCGAAATGAAATTTGTTGGGTGTTCTATATTCATGGTTGCTTTATGTATCTATTCAAGGTAATGTTTTATAGAATGATGGAACAAAACTTGATTATGGAACTTTGACACACGTTATGAATTTCGTCTAAGGCATTGGATATGAAAAGTCTCTTAGTTGATCATATTGGGTTTTGAGTTGTTTCGTAGTTAGGTGTACTGATACTTCTAAATCAAGCGTGTTATGTCTTGTCATGCTTAGTGAGCTGCATGAGTGGCAGACAGAGTAAAAGCAATTCTCACCTTCATTTCTAATTTTTATTTTTATTTTCAGTTATCACCATGTGCAAGACTTTCCCATTTTTCTCCAATAGTTACTCGTACAATTGATGAATCAGCAGAATAGAATTCTGGTTGTAAGGGCCTCACACGAGGTTTTTACTGTATTAGCAGGACTAGTTTTAACCTGAGGTGACTACTTTTTGAACTGTTAGTTTCATGAATGATTATTGACAAACCCCCACCTAATTCGACTCCTTATCATGTCCCTGCCTAATAGCATGATTGATTGGGCTATGATATTGGAGTATTTGAAAAATGCCCCAGATGATTAGGGGTCTTAGAGGCTGTGAACAAGTTCTCCTCTGAAAAGAATGTTGTATTATATCATGTTCTTTGAATTTATTACTGCAGAATAAGAGGAGCTTCAAATTTCACGTCACCATCAAATAGTACATGTTCTGTTTTACTCAAATACAAATAACTTTTATTAACAACCGCATGCCTGAATTTAGTTATGTATGTTTTCGGGCATCCTCATTTTATTGAGAATGATCCTACCTGCTTGTTTGCTTGTAAACTTCACGATACAGAATATTTAGTCCAAGTAAGAAAATAATATTTCTTCACACTGCTAAAAAGTTGTTCACTAAGCCCCAGTTTTTCTCCCTTTAAAACAAAACTCTTTAATTCTCGTACTCATTTTCAACCACACATTTACACAATAAAATATTTTGCACTTAAACCTAAAACTTTTCCATACTTTTTAATCACATATTCTCCAAAAAATTGAAAACATCATTTTTTTCTAAATAATGGCCATCAAACAGGGGCTAAGACAGGATTTTTATATTTTCTTCTCCCTGCAGTCGAGAAGTAATTGTGACTTCATTGGTTTTGGCGTGTGAGATGACAAAGGTAATTCTTTATTTACTTCCTTCTTTACCTGTTTTGTATTTGTGATAAACATGAATAGTAGCTTACATATACATTCATTTGCATAACAGGTCATTTGTGCCCTCCTCCTCATGGCAAAAGATGGTACTTTGAAAAAGCTTTTCAAAGAGTGGACTTTGATTGGCTCTTTGACTGCATCAGGGCTGCCAGCAGCTATCTATGCACTGCAAAACAGCTTGTTGCAGATTGCATATAGAAATCTTGATTCACTCACATTTTCGATGCTGAACCAGACAAAACTAATTTTCACAGCTTTGTTTACTTATATAATATTAAGGTACCTACTCATTTACACAAGTTCCACTTTTTCCAACTGGTTTATGAACTAAATATTTCCTCTATGGTAATGTGCATCCATTTGGAAGCCCCCTCACCCGGGAGGCAAGTGTGTAGGTTTTTTCTTCGAAACTGCTTAGTTTTCATTGAGGCTGTCAAGGAGCATCGTAAGTCTTGGAATTATGGTTGCTGTGGCAATTAGAAGCCATTCAAACTAAATTTTTCAACCTCTAGAATGTTCTTTTCCCCTTGATATGGGCTTTTCTTTCTTTTTTCTTTTTTTTTCCAAATACGGGCTAAATTTCCCCTAGCTTTCTTGTGAGACTCACTCAGTTAATAAATTGACACTTTGGAACTTTTTGTGTTGAATTTCTGTGCCTAGAATTTTTGAAGCCTTCTTTTCTTTCTTCTCTTGGTGCGATTTACAGGCAGAAGCAGTCAATTCAACAAGACGGGGCACTTTTATTATTAATAATTGCTGCCATCCTTCTAAGCATTGGTGAAGGTTCCAGCAAAGCGTCTAGTACTAGTAATCCAGATGATACCATATTATATGGAATTGTTCCCGTGTTGTTGGCTTCTGTACTTTCTGGCCTGGCTTCTGCATTATGTCAGTGGGCTTCGCAAGTAAGATAAACATTCTCACAAGTCATATTTTGTTTCTGGTTTGAAAGCTTTATGGCCTGATTAAAACTTCCCCTTCTTTGTTATTAATTATCTTTTAACGAAGGTTAAGAAACACACATCTTACTTGATGACTGTGGAGATGTCCATAATTGGGAGCCTTTGCTTACTGGCTAGTGCTTACAAGTCTCCGGATGGAATAGCTATCAGACGACATGGATTTTTTTACGGATGGACTCCCCTTACATGGGTATTTATTTTTTGTTGATAAAAAGCACTTACTTGATAATGTAGAGGTTTTCTAAATCAAAATAATTTGAAACTGCAACTTTGCAGGAGTTGGAGACATAGCATCAAGCTCTCTTTGACTTTACTCTTCACCTTATTTTCTTGTGCTTCTTTATGCTAAAGATGAAAATGGCATTTTGCTGCCCAGGGCAGCAGATCTTTTGAAATAAGTTACACTGCTATGCTGCCATTTTGTGTTCATAAGCTATTAAAATTAACTTGATTGTAGGTTTGTTATACTGCACACCATTGATTCTACACTATTCATTTTGGATTTTATCTTAATATATGGTGTTCATTTTTTATTTTTTTTCAGATCCCTGTTATCCTCAATGCCATTGGTGGGATTCTTGTTGGTCTGGTGACAACCTACGCTGGAGGTGTTCGTAAGGTAAGCATTTTGTAGGGGTAGATGATACATAATATGAAAGATTTTTCCCATTGGGGTTTGACCTGTGTTCTACATGTTTTACGACTCTTTGTGCAAAGATAACATTTCAAATATCATCATTCTGATTTCTTATTATCCAAGCTGCCCCTATAGCTAGATTGCATTATGGCCACTTTGAAGAACCTGAGATTCCTGTGCATGTAAAGTGCAAATAACCTAAGCTGAAACACGAGAATTTTCTATACCATGAAGGAGATGAGGATCTTATCTTATGGCTAGAGAACCATCTCAGCTAGAGCAAATATAAAACCATTCATTGGTTTAGACCATGGTAGTATACCAGTATTATGTAAACGATTCAAACATCTCACCAGTATGTGAAGAAAATAAAGAGAGAAGAAATGGAAAAATGTACTATTCAAAGTGCCTTTGTTAGTGTCCGGGTTTAACTTGATTTTCGATGTAATTTCTATACTCCTGTGGCACAACCTAGTAAGGTGGATTGAATGATAATATTAGCCAATATTAATGATATGGTTGGTAGTGCTTATAAGTTGTAGATCCTATGAAATATGTGGATAGGAAGTTGCGGGTCCTGCGAAATGTATAAATAAAATATGTTTGTCAAACATGCACCTAAAAGTTCAAATCTAGTGTATTGTAGTATTTCATCTTGTCCAATTTTGTTTAACAAACACAAGCCTAATTGTCTCCTAATTTGTTTTCTCAACGTGTACGCAGGGATTTGTCATCGTCTCTGCACTTCTCGTAACTGCTCTGTTACAATTCATCTTCGATGGGAAACCACCTTCCCCGTATTGTCTCGTGGCTCTTCCAATGGTGATCACTAGTATATCAATTTATCAAAAGTATCCATATCGAGTAAAAAAGAAGGAATCTTGATTCGGGAACGTTCAACACTAGAAAATTCAGTAAATCTACACTTTTTGATGCATTATTTGATTGAATTAACTCGTACCAGCATCAGCAGGCTGGTAGAATTGCTGATTAGTAATGGAGCTTCTTTCCTTTATATCTCAGTATACCAAATTGTAAGGATTTGACTGATTGAAGGATAAATCTCGAACGCCAAATCTTGTTCATGCTGAATTCAGGATGTTTGTCCAGTCATGTTTGGCTCAATAGTTTACTTATAAGTAAATAAATAAGTTTAAGTTCATATGATGCGGGTCATTTGTGTTAAGATTTCGGGTTTCATCTTAAAAGGTCAACCTTATTAAGAGGAGTAGCTCAAGATCTTTATTAATTGATATATGTCAACATCATTTATCGATGTGGGATATATATCCCTTAACAATTTGATTCATGAAAAACTGTCAAGAAATTGAAAATATTACACGATGTAGATGCATTTTGCTATGAAAGAATTCCATATTGATAGAAATGAAAATAGTAACGTCACGACTCATGAAGTCCCAATTCAAGTCAAAACAGTACAATTGAGATCAACACACTAATCATACTTTGAGCATGATAAGGTGAAGGCTAGCCTTGACGAGTTCAAAATTTGGGAGTCAACCCGGCTTCGTTTGGCACAACTTTTTTGAAAATCATTTTTTCTTCAAACTCATTTTTAATCATACATTCGTCCAAGAAAATAATTTTACACGTGAACCCATAATCTTTCCTATTTTTTAATCAAATATTTCCCAAAAAAAATAAAATCATTTTCATTTCAAATAATCTCTCCCAAACAAACTCTTAGTAAGCCTAGAAAAACAAAATCAGAGAACAAGTATTATTTTCGTTCTCAGACAATCAAAGGATAAAACTATGTAACCAAGGACCCAAAAGGATCTCTGACCTCGATCATCTACCTCGATCATCTAATAGAATAAGAGAATTATCTTAATGACGATCTCTTTTTGCCTTGCAATTCATGTTGGTCGACCTTTTCACATAGAGTGTGTTTGGTAGAGATTAAAATCAGATTAAAATTGAAAAATTAGTCGTTATTATTGACTTTTATTAAACGAGTGAGACTCAATAATGACTATATTTTCAATTTTAATTGACTTTTCAGTTCTACCAAACACAATCATTATTTTGACAAAAAGAGGATTTAAAATCATCCTTCTAAAAATAGAGGGACTCCCATGCAATTTTCTTGAAGTAGAAAAAGGGAGAATTTGACTTGGCTGTTTCATACGCCAAATGAATTGATTATTGGTGCATGGCATGACTCTCTCCATCTCACTTTCACAATTTCCATAAATTCCCATTCTTCTTCCTTAATTTTCTCTCTTCCTGTTTCACACCCAGATCCGATCTGATCTGTTCATCCCATTTCTCGAAAATCGAAAAACATTTGAACAAATTCATACTCACATATATGATTGTATCAAATTAAACTACTTAACAATTCCAATTATATATACAGGATGGCGGTGGTGTCACCTTTAGCCAAGTACAAATTGGTGTTTCTTGGCGATCAATCGGTTGGAAAAACAAGCATCATTACTCGTTTTATGTATGATAAATTCGACACCACTTATCAGGTTTGCTTCAATCTCTCTTGGATTTATGTTTTATGATCTGAATTTGCATGCACAGGAATAAATAATGTCATTTTGATTGTCGATTTCATACTTAATTTTTAAAGATGTTTAACGGGGAAGAAGGTGTCGTGAATTAGAAATCCGTTTTACTGTTGTACAAATAATTTATTTTCGAATCTGTGGTGAAAGTATAGCTGAAATAATTTTGTTGTAAATGGAGAGAATTTTTGTGTTTATAAAATCAGACCCACGTTCTAGTTTGATGCAATTTTTTCTTCTTTCTAATTTTATTTTCTTAAACTATTAATCTGTTTTTATTCTGCACCATAAGAATTTGTCTTTGATGATATAGGTTTACAATTGTTCATCAATTTAATTTTCTTTCGATTTCTGGATTTTCTGATTTGCTAAATTATTCAATCTGAAGAACTTCAATTGTATTTAGTGCACATAGGAAAATTGGAGTAAGGTTGAGCATCAAAGAACAGCCTTGAGAGTTCTGAAGTTGTAAGGAAAAAAAAACAACGGGTAAAATGATTTTGAAACAATAAGTTCTGATTGAGGTGAAAATGACAGAATTTAGAAGTTTGAACATTAAAATGTTGAAATGTTTTTGATAAATGTCTGATGATATGATGATGATGATTCCTTCAAACTCTGTCTGAATTTTTTAATTTCATATGCAGGCTACAATTGGCATTGATTTTTTGTCGAAAACAATGTACCTTGAAGATCGAACAGTTCGCTTGCAGCTTTGGTAATACATTCTTCTTTCTACATTTGTCCAAGACATGACTATATGCATTTCTTAATTTCATGTTCTTTTCTCGCCCTTTTGGCTCTGGATTATAGAAGTATTGTTTGAAGGGTATGTTCACACAAGTTGAAGTGATGAAAATTGGTTTCGTTAACTTATCAGACAACAAACTGTCAGATTTAAGCACGAGGTGGTCCAGTAGTTTAGTTGTGGTCGGAAAAAATATGTCCACAGTGCATTTACACAAGCCACTGCTTTCTTTCCCTTGGTTTGGTTCAGGAGTTCTTAACTTTATCCAGTTTACTAATATTGGGCTCACGAATCACGTTCACATTTTTGTTTTACTTTCTACATTGCATCACTTCATATCCATTTTTTTACATGCTTTGAACAAACTTTTTTTGTGGTAACAGGGATACTGCTGGTCAGGAGAGATTTAGGAGTCTTATTCCAAGCTACATTAGGGATTCTTCTGTGGCTGTGATTGTGTATGATGTTTCTAGTAAGTATACCCCAGGGAGTTTCCTTTCACAAGTTCAAGATGTTATATTTTAGACTTTTTTTTCTTTTTCCTTAAGTTTTCCTTTGATCTTCTCTATTAACTTTTAATTTCAACTCTTATTTTGCTTGTAATATAATGTTATTTTAGTTCTTATAGTGTAGTGAACCTTCTCAGATCGACAGTCATTTCTGAACACTTCAAAGTGGATAGAGGAAGTACATACAGAACGAGGGAGCGATGTCATTGTTGTTCTTGTAGGGAATAAAACTGATCTTGTAGATAAAAGGTGAGGGAAAAATAGGGATTGTGATTCACTTTTTTCTGGTTTTCCTCCCATAGCTCCTGGGATGTGTCTTTTGGGCTTTTGTTTTTGTGCTTTTTAGCATCAAATGACCATTAGTATGATCTAGTCGAGAAACTTCAATACTAATAGTTCGTTTTCCAGTATTGATCTCAAGTATTGTTCTGCATAAACAGGCAAGTTTCAATTGAGGAAGGAGATTCTAAGGCTCGTGAATTTGGCATCATGTTTATAGAAACAAGTGCTAAAGCTGGTTTTAATATAAAGGTTAATATACCTCTTTGATCTCATCGTGTAACTGTGTTTTTCAAGTTATGATTTGTCTACTTCCGTGTCCTTAAGCAAGCGCTATATTTCAGCCTTTGTTCAGGAAAATAGCTGCGGCTTTGCCAGGAATGGAAACTCTTTCCTCCACGAAACAGGAAGATATGGTCGATGTGAATTTGAAACCATCTACGAATACATCCCAAACGGAGCAACAAGGAGGTGGCTGTGCGTGCTAGAGAGATTGTACTCAAGAAGAACGAAGGGGACGAAAAAAGGTTGGAATTATCCAATACTTAATGTGTCAAGCTAATAGTCTTATATAGGTATTCTCATTGAGAATGAGCTTGCAACAGTAAGAGGAAGAAAGTTCCTATAAACTTATGTTTTTTCATTAGTGTACTTGTTCATTTTTGTCGAATTCCATGAACGAAGGATTTGTTCCTTTACTTCAATTTATTAAGTTTTCGAAAGATTTAATTTGCATGTATTTAAGATGAATGATAACGGAGGGAGTAGAATATGAGTTGTCCACTCATTCTATTTCAATCCTCGACGGGGATTCTTAATACATTTTCCTCGCAACACTACTTTGATATCAGTCGCCCCAGAGAACCAGGCTTGCTTTGAGCTAGGGACTTGGACCACCAAGATAGGGCGTGGATCATGATGAGAAGTCCTTGCAAGGTGACCGATCTCACAAAATATATAGATACAAATATAATAACCAATTTTGTTACATGTGTAACGATTTGGCATCTGTGTCCAAGTCGTTAACTTATGTATTGTCCATTCCGGGTGGACATTTGCCTACTTATCACTTCATGGATTTCTGTCCCAGGATTCGAACATACCTTTCTTTTAAGAGACTTAAGTTCAATTCTGGTACGAATTGGACAATTATAACGATTAGGTTTCTTTACTCAAGTTGTTAACTTACGTATTGTCCGTTTTGAAAAAGCCTAAACTCATCTTAACCCTCACGGATTTCTGTCGCATCCCCAGATTTGAACATATGACCCTTCTCTTAAGAGAAATTTAAGTTGAATCCTGATACTAATTGAACAATTGTAACAATCTTTTTTATTTAACGACCCAGCATCTGTGTTCAAGCTGTTAATTTATGTATTATTAGTTATGGGAGCACATGAGCTCATCTTACCATTCATAGGTTTTTATCACATCCCCAAGATACGAACCCATGGCATTTTCCTTAAGAGAGATTTAAGTTGAATTGTAGTATCAATTAGACAATTGTAATGATACTAGGATTCAAAACTTAAGCCATTTCTAAGGGAAATGTCAATGGATCGAATCTTGAAGACGTGATGGAAATCCGTGATGGGAAAAGTGGACAAATATTCACCCAAAATGGACAGAACGTAAATTATCGACTTAGATACAAATACAGAGTTGTTACAAAAAAACGTGTACGTTTTTTTGTAATGACCCAACTACTGTGCCCAAATTATTAATTCACGTGCAGTCCATTTTGGAAGAGTCTGAATCCGTCTTACCCTTCACGAATTTGTGTTGCGTCCCCATGACCTCTATCTTGGGGACGTGACATAAATCTATGAGGTGTAAGATGGACTCGACTCTTTCATAGCAGACAGCACATAAGTTAACGATTTGAAGTTAACGTTTTGAACACAAGTGTCTGGTCATTATAACATGTCTCTTTTCTTTGAAAGTGTTGACCTTGTTTAGTATATATAACAATCTTAGTTAAATGAAGCGAGTGATTGTGTTGGTACCGTTCAAATTTGTTCATTTAATTAATGGGTTGAACGCCAAAAAATATTATTAAGGGGTACTCAAACGCCCCTAAATTGTACTTCTAGAGGTAAGGCTTGATGTATCCCTCTCATTTGTATTAACTTCTTCAGACGAGGTAAGGGACAATGCCAAATAGCCATCACTATTTTGGTCGCGGCCTGAAAATCTCGAGTAAGCAAAGATGGATTTGCTGAAAAAATAACTCTTCAAAAACAAATGTAAAGCAATGACAAGAATGAAACAGGAAATTTATGTAGAAAGATCAATTGAAACAGCTAATGTACGTACTTCCAGATTCTCAAATTATGTACATCATTGATGAAAAAACTACATCAGAGAAACAAAAGCAAAAGAGGAAGAGCAAAGCCAAATACTTCCTAACAAGACTCTTTCACAAAAGATTGTAACGAAAATACGCTAAAGATTACCAGATCCGTCGCCAATCTGCCTCAATCTCAGTGTCAAGTATATTAGGATTATCGTTCCAATACTAGACCTGCAAAGAAAATATAAATTAATTAGCATTTGTTCAGAATAAACTACATAATCCCTTTTCAAAACTGGGTTCAACTACATGCTAGTGTTTTTTTCTCTTTAATATTGTAATGATAAAGGATGATTTAAACAGTCATAGTGTACTGGATGTTTTATTCATCTTCGTTCGATTCAATTTTACTTTTATGATCATGATTTGAAATCATTATCAAATTTGAAAAAAGAGCAATTAAAATAACTTATTTATTAAGGGGTTGTTTGAGCCCATTTTCTTTTTCCAAAAAAATACATTTTGTAGTATTGTTACGACGGAGAATGTGCGGCTAAAAAATAAGAAAAAGTTGCGTTTACGTGTAATATTATTTTATTGAAAAATGTATGGTTGAAATGGGATCAAATCACTGTTCAAGAATGTATTTTGATGGAAAAAATAGGGCTCAAACAAGGGCTAAGTATGTGAAAGATAAAATGCTTACAAGATAGAGAACAGGAGAACTACTCTTCTTGAATTGAAGGAGACGGATCGTTTATATTTCCTTGATCTGTTGGTAGGCGTATCATATATTCTGTCAATAAGATATTTATCTGCTTCACAATACAGAAAAAAGTTTGTAAGCAAGTTTTATTCGCGACATAAATATTGAACTTGAAAAATATATGGAATTAACTCATTTGAAATCTTTATTTCCCAAGGGTTCAGTACTATTGGCTAACCATGATTTGTAAAAGTTTTGTACATAATGACCTCCAAGGATGATAAAAGGTTGCATATGTACAAGGGAACGTGTAACCACTTGTCTCTATTTGATAGATGTCACATTTTTAACTACTTTTTCTCACTTACGGCGGAGGAACTGTAGCTACAGTACTAAAAAAAGGGTCCGAATAACAAGTAAACCTCAAAAGACACCACTAGCCCAACCTCAACCTTTTAAAAATGGATTTCATATTTTCAACTACTTGATCTAAACTGTAAGGCCCTATTTGATAGACTAGAAAATGGGTGGAAAAAGAAAATGTTTTCCAACTTTAGCCAATTAAGGGTGTTTGATAGCACAAATTTGCCTGGCTTTTGTTTTTTCCACATTTTTCTAGGTACAACCTTTTGCTGCACATTTGCTTGATTTTGTTTTCCCACCTTTTTTTTTTTTGCTTTTTTTTTTTTTAGCAATG
>CAIGRL010050255.1:0-10752 GCA_903798325.1 Fraxinus xanthoxyloides
GACCCACCTTTTTTTCTGAATTTTTTTTAAAAGATGGGCCCCTCACTATTGTGAGGGGCCAGTAAGAGCAACAAAACTCAATTTTTAAATTCTTATGTCAAATTTGGAGGGCATTCAAGAATCAATTAACAGTGCAGTCTACCATTTTCTGTACCATTCAAAGTTGTCTCCTATCTCAGTCACATCACTTCAAACAAATTTAATTTAGCCCATGCTTGATAACCATTTTCTCAGTACTTTATTTATTTATTTATTTTTTATCTCGTACTCATTTTCTAATGAATAAAATATTTTTCATATAAATCTAATTTTTTTCTACTTTTTAATTACACAATCTTTAAAAAATTATTATTAAAAAAACCAATCTTCCCAAAAAAATTAAAACGAATGACTTATATCTTTTCCAAATTAGTTTTGCTACATATACGTTAAGTTTGATATTGTTGTGACGTGACGATTTTTTATACATTAATTTTAAAACACTTTAAATAATCAATGACATATATTTTAATACATCTTGAAATGTCAAACTCAGCCATTGTTTGACAACTATTATTTCAACTCTTTATTCTATATATTTATTTTTAATCATACATTCGCACAATAAAAATATTTCGCATATGAATTCAAATACTTTCTCTACTTTGTAATTTCACATTGAAACAGACGTCTATAGATATTGTGGGTTTTTATTTATCTATTTTTCCGTAACTCTCAGTGGCATAGAATTATGAATTCTAATTCCGACCTTTATCCTTTAAGTCAAAAAATGTGTGCTACTCTCAATAATATGCGTCTTTGGAACGTGATATTTTTTAATAAACAAATCTTATTATTATTGGTATGTAAGAAAAATTAGCCGCCGCAGCCAACTTGGACCCAGAAATTAAACAAGTCCCTAATAAAATCCTATAAATTAGCGGCAACTGGAGTCTAAAGCTGTACTGGCAATAGCATCCATTCTTTAAGAAATCTGATCTACTTTTTCGTTTATTTTGAAAATAAAAAATGGCACAAAATGGACCAGTTTCGTCCTTGAGAAAGCTAGAAGGCAAAGTTGCAATTGTCACTGGTGGTGCAAGCGGTATCGGGGAGGCGACTGCTCATGCTTTTGCTGATCATGGGGCACGGGCAGTTGTAATCGTTGACGTTCAAGATAAGAAAGGTCAAATCGTGGCCGAATCCATTGGCCAAGAGAGGTGCAGCTATCTGCACTGTGACGTTAGCGATGAAGAACAAGTGAAAAAGGTGGTTGATTGGACGGTGCAAAAATATGGACAACTCGACATCATGTTCAGCAATGCAGGAATAATGAGTAAAGGTGAACAAACAATACTCAATCTTGACTTCTCAGAATTTGATAATCTGTTTAAAGTCAACGTCCGTGGTATGGCTATATGCGTGAAGCACGCTGCACTTGCGATGGTGGAGAAGAATGTGAAGGGGACCATCGTCTGCACGTCGAGTGCGGTGGCCAATAACTGTAGAGGGTCAGTAAATGTGACAGACTACACCATGTCCAAGAATGCTGTCGTGGGTCTTGTCCGAACTGCTGGCCAACAACTTGGTGTGCATGGAATTAGGGTTAACTGTGTATCTCCATCGATGACCTTAACTCCACTTTCAGCAAGCATAGGCATGACAAATGAAGAGGTAATTAAACAAGTCTTTGGGCCATTCACTAGCTTGAAGGGAGTTACACTGACAGTTAAACATCTAGCTGATGCTGTTGTATTCCTCACCTCTGAAGATTCTGCATTTATTACCGGCCATGATTTGGTGGTAGATGGTGGGTTGATCTGTATTCCTCACATGATCTTACCTCAAAATTAAGAAAAACAGATTTATACTTTGTACCAATAATAATACATGTATTACAATATGTTGTGATACTTGTAATAAGTTGAGTCCAAGTCTTCTTGGTTAAGGAAGCTAGACTTCCAATGCCTTTTTCTACTAGCAAATGATAATGCTTTTTCTTACTTTTTATTCTCCAATTTGGCAAGTTTTATTAGGAAAGATCGTTACGAATCGCGGTCGGAAGGAAAATCAGCATACAATAAGTCCAGCAAATTATAATTAATGAAATAAAAGTATAAGATAAGAATTCGTGTATTAGTTCGTTCAAATCTCTGTAAACATAACGACAAGTCACTTACCATACCGATTAGTACGTCTGAGACATCATTATTTAAGTAAAATGTAAATGTAATTTTCGATACGTTGGTGACTTATTTTTGCCTAACATTTTAGACTAAGTTTAAAACAGACACTTGTACATAAACTTTTTATCTAAACTATATTTGGATAAATTATATTTTTTAATTTTAATAAATGAAAAATAATTTTTTTATTTTTTATTTTTTAAAGAAGTAACACTTATATTATGACAATTAGCAATTCGTATATATATATATATGGAGAATATTTCAAAGATTTGTTATCCCAATTTTATATCTATATCAGCCTCTATTGCAGAGGCCCCAAGGTGGTGTGGAATAAATTGAGGGTTTTTGCGGTCGACGATAACTTTGGTTTCCAATCGATAGGGGCGTGGGATGGCGATGACATCGTGCTGGGTGAGCCATGGGGAGACATTTCTTTTTACAATTGTGTTACATGTACATAATGATTTACGTACAGATAATATGGAGAGATATGATTGAATTAAAATTTCTTTGATTAAAAAACTTCCACACTTTTTTTCGATACATCATCTATATATAAACCATTATATAACTCATTATATACAAGTATTATTATTCTTTCTATTTTTTTCGTTTTTGCTTATTTTTTTTCTTTTCATTTCATTTTTTTTCCTTCTTGTTGTTTAATATTATTAGGACAAGATTGTCGTTTTGCACAAATTTAACTGATTTTGTATGGAAAATATTGCAGGTTCATCTTTGCTAATTTCTCGAAGGCTAAGGGCCAAAGCCACACGAAAACTGTTAAGGACAACATCACGACTTTTGGCAAGATTAGGGATGAAATTTGTAATTTATCTTAATAAAAATATAGAAATTTTGCAACAAGGTCCCAAATCTTTTAAAAAATAAATTGTGAGGCCCAAACCTTCTGATATCGGCATCTATATTTCAAATCTTCCAATAAATATGAGTTAAAGGAAAAAGAGAAACAAAAAATAAATAAAAAAATTGGGAAAAAAAAAATATAAAGAAAGGACTCGTCTTTCCTTATCCACCCACTCCCACTCCCACAAAACCATTGGTATTCTGCCAACGCAAACCTACAATAAGAATATGTTTTTTTTTTTTTTACTTGATTATTCAATGTACTACTTTGAGACTGTAATAAATATTTGAACTTAAGTCTTAACAATGATGGTGCAATGTGATATATTATTATAAATAAACAAATAATAACTAAGCTTGCTATCTTTTAGAATAAGACATTAAAATTTAAATATATCATTTTGCTTGGAATATAAAAAATCTAAGTTTCAACCAATATCCACGTTTATAAATTAGTATCTGTCCATGTTTCAAAGATCCATACAAGATTTTCAAGATTTTTATTGCTTTCCACTTCGTGCATCTCAATAAACTTACCCTGTGATGATTTAAAAGTTTCTTAATCAATTCACTTTTCTTCTTTTTTGTCAGGACTTATGTTGTATTGACAATTTTTTTAAACAAAATGATTATTATAAAAGAAAATATTATTATAAAAGAGTTGCAAAAGTTGGAGAGTTTTTTGGGTTGTATAAATGAAATAGAAGCCTTTGGATTTAAGTATGGAATATGGAAAAAGCATCGCCGAAATTACACTAATCTGTCTCCTAGTTGATGCTCGAGTGGAAAAGTCGAATCATTGTCAATCGACCGACTCTCGCTCGAGCCATACACCTGTCGCTGACTTGGCTCTTGAGCGATGGTATTATATGTGAAATTCTAGTTGATTTTCAAGAGTTCTGTCCATTCTATACTACTCAAATACCTCATATTACAAATACACAATGCCTATGAAATTTTTTTTACGATGGTTGATCATTATATTACATTCTTATAATATCATTCCAAGATCCAAGAACACATCCAAATATTGAAATTAATTTTATTCTTGAAATTAATCAACCACAAGTCGAAAAAAAATATCAAACGAATAATTCAAAATACCCACTTTCTAAATATAATCAGGAAGATACATTCTCAATAACTTTTAGAGGTTACTGAAAATTGAGAGATTGAACCAGAAGCACATGAAGAGTATATGAACAAGGTGTTCTGGCAATCCACATGAGATAGATAATTCCAAAAGATTAGGAGCCGATGTGAGGGAAGCATGTTCTAGCGGGTCTTAGAGATTGCAGGAATGAGATCGGCGAGTCTAGTGAGTTTTCTAGATTGGATCATATTGTTAATTCTTATTGTATATAGTGGAGATTATGACTTGGTCCTTGAGTTTTTACTCAGTTAGGAATTTTCTCCGTTAACAAATCTTCTGTTATTTACCGCTTTATTTATTATTGTAGGATTTCAACATATGATAAAAAAAATGGACTTGATTGACTAAACATCTAAAATAATTAAAAAAGTGACTTGTTACATTTAATTAGTAATTTTAATTCCACATTAATCACCTATTCGTTCCCCTCTAGGTGAATTTAGGGTCAAACTCGTAATTTTAATTTGTGGGAGAAATGTTTGGACGGACGGAATTAAAAAATAGCTGCACTAACGTGAACGTAAATTGAGTCAACAAAGATGCAAATCGAGCCATATTGCACCATATACGTTGTGGGTAGCCTCAATTGATAGCAAAACACGACTTGAAAAATAAATAAATTATGCCTCTATTGATTTAGATAGAAATCATTTTTTTAAGTAAATTTTGATAAAAACTAATGGAATTTGTGATTTAAAAGTTGATAAAAATTTTGGGTCTCATAAAATATGATTAAAAATAATTTAAGGAAAAATGAATTTTGGAACCAAACATGGACTTTACATCATTATGGAGTAAGCTACATTGAAGAAAAGACTCACGTAGCCGACGTCAAATTTATTGAGAATAAACTTAATTTAGAGGTGTCATTTTAAATCACAATCTAAAAGGTTTCTGACGTGACTACAGATTTGGACTCGAAATAGTTAGTCCGGCTCAATCCATTGTTACTAAATTTTGATGCAATCTTGTGTTATCGATCAAAGTCCAACAAGATGTGTATTACGACATGTGCTATATAACACTTTACATCGAGTGTCATGCGTATTGAAACACATCCTCTTGATTTGGATTTGAGGCTGGCTACGAAAAATGTCGACGTCACTAAAATTACTTGTTTATACATATTTTATACCAATCTTAGATCACAAAAATAAGGGAAAATCTCTGGACGGACCGTTCAGCCCAGTGTCTGAACAAGAATGGTGTTTGGACTGAACCATTTGCGCTATTGATTCAGTCTTAACCGGTTTGCTGATCCGTACATTATTATTATTATTATTATGATTATTTTAATAAGAGTTTCAGGTTGTTCACAACTCTTTCCACCTTAATTATTAATAATTACTTAAATATGAAAATCATTTTTATTACAACTTTCGATAGAAGTAGAACTCTCTTTCTTGAAAATTTTCAACCACCAGAATTCCTTTTCCTAATCAAATTCTTCTCATCAACCAAATTATAACCTTATATTTATATAAACCTTGTCCATGTTACGTTCTCTGTAACTCTCTCTTTAATAGTTTTCACAAACCCTAATTCTCTCTATTCATATATAAATCTCTCGAAAGAACATCATTCTCAACTTCGTTGAGTGTTCTTCTACATAGCAATGGAGAAACTATTGAAATTATTTTTGTTGGTTCTTACATTTAGTGTTCAACTATTCGGATTAACATATTCGGATACGAGGTATAATGTTATTAAATTCGGCGCATTCGGTAATGGTCGAACGGATGACACCAATGTAAGATATCGTCTTACCGTGCTCGATTCAAAAGTTTGAATGCAAAATAGCTTTTGATTGACTTCTTTTTGTTGTAGGCTTTTTCGCGAGCATGGGAAGCAACATGCAAGTCGTCGTCTACTTCTTCAACGATGGAAGTTCCTTCGGGGAAGACGTTCTTGATCAATCCTTTAAAATTGGATGGCCCTTGCAATAACAAAATTATTAACGTTGAGGTATTAGTTCAATGGTTTGTTAATTACTTGAAAAATAATGTTATTCATAGAGGATTATCGGTAATCGTCCTACGTTCATACATGTGACAGTTTGTTACTTGATGCATTAGTATGCTAGTTTTTTATTACTCCATGTATCAAATAACAAACTGCAATATGGATGTCACATAGGGTGACAATCGACGGTACTCACTATGAAATATGAATACAATTACTCTTATTCGAACTAGGCCATGGATCAGTAACCGACCCGTGACAATGCAAAAATAAATTTAAAAAAAAAAACCTTCCATTTATTGCCAATTAGTGAACCCCATCATTATTTTTTATTTTTGAAACTGAATGTCGTCTATTCAATTACTCAATGCGAAAAATGAATCTACGTAGATTTAAGACAGTAATTTGGAAATTTTTGGTTTAACAGAAATTTTTAAAATTAAATATAACTGTAGATAAATAGACTAATTTTTTATTTTAATTTTTATGAACTAATTTTGCAGATAAATGGAAATATAATTGCACCAAGTGAACCGTCAGAGTGGAGATGCAATAATAATGCTTGCGATAACTGGATGGATTTTAGATATGTCGATAATTTGTCGATCTTTGGACATGGCTTAATAAATGGCCGTGGAAGTAAATGGTGGAGTACTATGAAGGTAAATTATCCAGTCTCTAATATTAGTTTAAGATTTTAGATATATGGTCACGAGATTTAGTGTCGATTCCAATTCTAACCTTGTTAATTATCAAGTATATATTTCTTCCTCCCTAAATCTGTCAATTCGATAAACAATTTGTCTATCGCGTATTTGTCTTTATTTTTCAACTTCAACTTCGAATTTCTAACATAGAATCTATTTCCAACTTTTTGCAGCTCGACTCGAGGCCAAATGTAAGTTTTCGAACCTTGTACTAACTCTTTTGATATTCACAATTATTGTATAGTAGACTTTACCCCTCACGAAATTCTTCAACGGCAGGCTTTAAAGATATCATCAGCTAACAGTGTTACTCTAAGGGGTCTTACCTTTAAGGATGTTCCTCATATTCATGTTGTCCTGGATAGCTTATCATCAGTTTCTGTCTCCAATATAACGATTGATAGTCCAGGAGATAGTCCAAACACCGATGGCATCCACGTTGCGAGGTCCACTAATGTCGTCCTTGATCATTGCCGTATTGAGACAGGTAGGTATTTAGGGGCTGTTCTCTTCGTGTTTCAGTTCTGTGTTTTGAGTTTTGAATTCATTTTGAGTTTTGTGTTTTCAATATGCATTTTGAGATTGTTGAAAATGTGTTATTTTTGATATTTTGAAAAATTATTTTCAAAAATTAGAAAATTGTTTTCCATAATTTAACTCTTCATTTTTCGGTATTTTTTGGCATTTTTGAAAAATTGTGTTCATCGAGTGTTTTCCGAGTTTTTAATATTTTTGAGTTTTTGGCTTGAAAACACTCAAAACGACGTTTTGATCGTTTTAAGTTTTGTGTACAATTTTTTTTTTTTTTAATTTTCAAAAACGCATTTTCACTGTTTTGAAAAATCGAAAACAGAAAACGATTTGAAAATATCAAAGAGAACAGGTCCTTAGACTTCTTGGAAACTGTTCGTGTTTTCATTTAAGTTACTTTGGTTAGTCCTGTAACTTCCTTACGTCATTCAAAATGTAGGCGATGATTGCATTTCCATAGTAACGGGATCATCGTATCTGAAGATCAGCGACATCATATGTGGACCGGGGCATGGCATAAGGTAAAACTTGTGATCTCCTTAGTATGCGATTTAAATTCTAATAGTTTAATCTTTACCCGAACCTGATTTTTCCTTTACCTTGACACAGCATTGGAAGTTTAGGCAAGAATGGAAGCCATGAAACAGTCGAATATGTTGAAGTTAGTGATGTTGTATTCATAGGAACTATGAATGGTGCTAGAATAAAGACATGGCAGGTATTAATGTTTCGCATTCTTTGATTTATGATGCGATTGTGTTCTTTCTCTTTACTATGCTCTAAACATGTCCTTAATTTTCATTTTTTTTTTAACAATTTGTAATTCAGGGAGGCAGTGGCTATGCTAGAAACATGATCTTCGAGAGAATCTATAGTCAAGAAGCGAGTAAAATCATTAATATCGACCAATTCTACTGTGATCACATGGATTGTTTTACACATGTTAGTGATTCTATTCATAGAACATTGATCTTCCCATAAATAGTCGAGTCGTCAGACAATGTATTTTTCTTACAGGAATCAGCACTAAAAGTCAGCAACATCACATTTAGACAAATAATTGGAACCTCGTCAAATCAACCTGCGGTGAACTTAGCATGCAGTCCGTCCGTTCCATGTACGGAAATTGTTCTGGACAGCATTTTCCTTCAACAGAATGACAATAAAAAAGCTTCTGTTGCATGCAACAATGCTTATGGAAGAGCACAAGGAATGATGGTTCCTCAAATAGCTTGCTTAAATCAAGTGTAGATTTTAGTATATGTGCTGAGATGAGTCGAAATCTTTGATTAATGTCTATTTGTAAATTCATTTTAGTCTTATCTTCGATGAATTCTATCCGCTGACAGAATTCTGATTGAATTAAATTTCGACACTTATTAATATATTTGATTTGGCATTCTGAGTTTTCATTTGTGGGTATGGATAGTATTCTTTACATGGTCTTCAAGTATGAAATTATGGCATTTTATGAAACAATCAGTAAAATAGTAAAACCCTCGCAAGGATGCAAGTTTTCTTTTACAAACCTTGATATTTGAATATTTGAATGGCAAAATCCAAAGTTTGAGGGTCAAATTGTAATTATTCAATAGTTGATTCGGACGCAAGAAGGTATTTGAATGTTTTTAGGAGACAATTGGATTGAATTAAAACTCAAAAAGGAATGCAATATGATCAAAATCAATTTTCAATCCCACAAATTATATTCTAGATTTTTAGCAAATATTGAGACCTATTTTTGGCATAGTGAACGTACGAATTGAGAAAACTCTACTTCTATCAAACTTGTATCTCTTTGAATTATCTTTCCAACACACTTTGAATCATCTTAATCGGATATTGTGAGAGAAAATTATAGCCAAAATATCGAATCCTGTTTAGAGACAAAAAAATCCACCCGTGAATGCAACTTTCCTTATTCGATTGGAACTCTTTTGGAAACCAATTTGGACGTGATTTTTAGTTAATCAAATGAGGAAAATTTATAATTGATTCGGACACAAGAATATACTTTGAATATTTCTANTCTACTTCTATCAAACTTGTATCTCTTTGAATTATCTTTCCAACACACTTTGAATCATCTTAATCGGATATTGTGAGAGAAAATTATAGCCAAAATATCGAATCCTGTTTAGAGACAAAAAAATCCACCCGTGAATGCAACTTTCCTTATTCGATTGGAACTCTTTTGGAAACCAATTTGGACGTGATTTTTAGTTAATCAAATGAGGAAAATTTATAATTGATTCGGACACAAGAATATACTTTGAATATTTCTACGAGACAATTGGATGGTGTTAGAACTCAAAAAGGAATAGTATATAATCAAAATATTATCAAAATCAATTTTCAATCCCCACAAGTTATATTCTATATTTTTAGCCGAATATTGAGATCCATTTTTGGCATTATAAACATTCGAATTTGTAAAACTATATTTCATCAAAGTTGTAGCTATTTGAGTCATATTTTCAACGCACTTTGAATTGCTTCAATCGAATATTGTGAGAGAAAATTATGGCCAAAATACTGAATGTTGTGCACAGACAAAAAATCCTCGTGCGAATGCGACTTTCCTTATTCGATTGTAACTCTTTTGGAAACCAACCTGGACGTGATTTTTGTGAGAGAATTGAAGAGGACTTGCAAGAATTCAATCAAGTGAAGATTCAAACTTAATTTTTGGGCAAAGAAACGAAGGCTCAAGTGGAGATTCATCAAGAAGCCATTGGAGAGATTCACAATTCATCTTTTCAATTTATCAAAAATTCGGGTAAAAAATTCGAGTTATGTATTTTCAAGATTCTTGTATTTTCGATATGTTAGGCTAATTTTATATATTGTTAGGATGAGATAAACTTTTGTTATGATATTTTTAGTTTTTAATTAAGTATTTTGACTTTAATTTGATTTGATTTGTGGACGTTGTTCGTGAAATTTTGCAAGTGTATGAATTATGACAAGTAATAAAATGAATTTATTAAGTTCAAATATCGTCCTACACAGACTATTATTTGCTATAAAATTTTAAACGTCAATTTATATTAAAATGACAACTAATAATCAAATCGAATTTTATTTTGTAAGCGGGATTCTAATAAATAAAATAACGAAATATTTAATGAAATAATGAACTCAAATTAAAATTGCAAATAAAAATGTGTGATGAGGTGGTTAGGATTTTCGATTTCACTTAGATTATTTATCACACATTTAATTTCAATTTATTCAACCATTCTTCATATATGCCAACGATCGAATTAACCTAGTGTATTTAGTGACCTCTTTCAAGCAACACTAATCATATTCACATGTCCAAACTTACTATATCTCTATGTAAATTCATATACATATGAAT
>CAIGRL010050257.1:0-12538 GCA_903798325.1 Fraxinus xanthoxyloides
ACATAAACTCCTTTCACATACCCACATAAACTCCTTTCACATGGCATACTTTGAGCGCCAATTTCTCATTCACCCGATCATCATTTTTGGCAAGTAAATGCATGATTTCGATGTACTCACGAAGGAGAATACAAATCAACTTCCATATTCAACCGGGTCCCACTCAAATTTAGCTCCAAAATCAGCCATCCAACCATTTTTTCCAACAATAGTTTTGCGGTTTCAAAACTGCAAGGTCACATCGACTCATATAAATTAGTGAAAATCATATAAAACATCTTTTTATGGCCTCACAATTGATGGGAGAACGAGCAACGCAATTGGTCTGACGTTTGTGTAGAATAATCCTTTACAGATTGCTATGGTGATGTAATGTTCTTTATTGTGTTCATTATGGCTATGCTTGTTTCAGATTAAAATCAGATTTTAATCTAAGTTAAAGTCAAACAATCAATATTAACCACATATTTCATGGATCCCACGAATTTTCAACCACACATTTCAAAAACCTCTATCACAATCTACTAAAAATCTAATTTTAATCCCCACCGAACACTCACGTATAACAGAACAATCAAATGAAAGTAGAATGTAAAAAAAAAAGCTAATTATGTCAACCACTAATCAAAATCACAACTAACAACAATATATAGGTCACAACCAAATAAAATTCCTAATTTATGTATCATTAAAAACGAAATTGAAGAACAAGAAATTGAAAATTGTAAGAGCCTATGATTCCACTAAATCACCCATTCACATCAATCCAACGTACCCATATAATGTATATTACATGATAATATGATTAAACAAAAATGAATTAGTATAGAACAGTAGTGGAGCGGTTGGAGCCACCATGGGCTAAAAAATGAAGTCGCAATTTTTATTTTTATTTTTTAAAACAAAAGAAAGAAAAATTACGAGCTCAAATCTGATACTGACATAAACTAAAAATCTTCAAATCTGCAACTCAAAATAATTAGTGTCATAAATCATTAACCAAGAAAAAATAAAATAGATCTATAAATAAGAGGATTAATAGTTTTCTTCCCCATCTGTTGTTCGACGGAACATTTTTAAAAAATAATTAATTAATTAATTTTCAATTGAACCAAAATTCTTACAACAGAGCAAGATTCCTAAATATGTTTAGAAGAGAAAATTACTAATATATTCCCATTGATACCGAGGAAGGGAGATGGACTGCTCTCACCATCAGATAAGGCCACGTATTTTCTCATCACACGGTCAATACTTCATCTTGAATGCTATATAAACCCATGCATTCAACTATCTAAGGGTAAAACATTCTAACTTCCCAAAAATATAATATACTCCTTATAATCNTCTTCAAATCTGCAACTCAAAATAATTAGTGTCATAAATCATTAACCAAGAAAAAATAAAATAGATCTATAAATAAGAGGATTAATAGTTTTCTTCCCCATCTGTTGTTCGACGGAACATTTTTAAAAAATAATTAATTAATTAATTTTCAATTGAACCAAAATTCTTACAACAGAGCAAGATTCCTAAATATGTTTAGAAGAGAAAATTACTAATATATTCCCATTGATACCGAGGAAGGGAGATGGACTGCTCTCACCATCAGATAAGGCCACGTATTTTCTCATCACACGGTCAATACTTCATCTTGAATGCTATATAAACCCATGCATTCAACTATCTAAGGGTAAAACATTCTAACTTCCCAAAAATATAATATACTCCTTATAATCCTCCCCAATATTCACTGACTGATCTGACTGTTGGAGTGCTCGCGACTGTCCCCCCACAACGAGAAAAGGCAGCGGTGACTTATAGTGTGTTCTCGTGTGTAGGAAAAGTTCGTGTGGAGTTGCAAGTTGTTGGCCACATGGAGAGATAACTTTGGAGGTCAGGGATTGACATTGTCTATGGGAACTTCATACCATAATCGTGAACGTCACATGGAAAACCAACCTGAAAAATGGCTTTAGTTTTTCCACCTTGAAAAATTTTTAGTTCTTGAATAAAGGACAGGTGAAAGTCCATCCACCCATCATGATTTCAAGTAATGAAGACGTTAATTTGTGAAATAGGTCTATAAAAAAGAGATCTTCCAAAGAAATGTCACTCATCAGATGCCTCACCACCATCGTGGTGTGAAGATGGGACTGCTGCGCACTTAACCACAGAAGTAGCCTAGATGGCCGCTAATATGAGAAACGTCGCCACCCAAAGGTCACCATGCAAAAGCTCCTTATGCAAGTCCGAGGACAGGGAATCTTTCCATCTCAAAATGTGCCACGACCAAGTTTTTTTTCACCAAGATAAAGAGGTGTAGAGCAAGGGACCCGTTACAGTAGGCCCAAGAAGGGAATTAGTCCAAATGAGAAAAAAGTATAGGTAGACGTATCCTCATATCACGCCTCTTGGCAACTTGTTAACGATACTCCCCATGAGGGCAAGTTTTCGCCTACTACAGTCGAGAACAAGGATCTCTAAGGTCCACAAAAATGTTTGACAGAATTGGCCCTAACTTAGTTAGGCGAAGGCCACGACCAATTCCAATAGTCCAGACCCTTGAAGATGCTAGAGGTGAAGTTCCTCAGTTGACCTCTCTGCCTAGGAATAGGCATGAGAAGAGACACGAAATAAACTTGAGAAACTCAACAGGCTCACCTCAGCCTCCACCCCAATACCAATCGAATGAAGATTCAACCATACAGATCTTATGAACTCCACGATGATGACGACATCTTTCTGTTATGTACAGAGATTCGTATCCCCCTATGCCAGTAATTTTGTACTTCCCTAGATACCAAGGTACGAAGGAAGAGGCGACCTAGAGAAGCACATCAACAATTACAAAACACATATGAGCCTAAGAGGCATTAAAGTGCAGGCATTTCAACTAATGCTATGCGGAGCAGCTAAAGTCTTGTATAGTAGAATACTTTTCGGGAGCATCAAAAGTTGGCATGATCTTAAGAAGACCTTCCTAAACTAATACATGGCTAGAAACGATGGGGTGGCCCCCATTGAACACCTCCAAGACATGAGGCAAGTGACTGGAGAGAAGTTGAAAAGTTATCTGGCCTACTTTACCAATGAAATGATGTATTGTGAGAAGGTCACTGATAGGGAGACCCTATCTGCTCTTGAGGGAGACCTCAACATGAACACCTTGTTTTGGAGAGACTTTATAAATAAAAACCCTTCCACTTATGACGAAATGGTAGAGATAATAAGGGTGGAAATCATTAGAGAAGAAATAATTGAACATGGGAATAAGGCAATACAAGGGATCTCACATCTTCAGAGGCAGATGGAAAAAGGTCCCACTTCTCATACGATGAATCAACAGTAAACCCAAGCAGGGCATATCGTGGGTCCCACCTCGGGTCAAGCACTAGCTTCAGTTACTTTGAATGCAGTCCCAAATAATATTCATATCAACAGAACAGAGGAAGAGGTGGAACTAGAAATAAGCCCCGACGATGTTCGACCTTATTGCACTTTTCATAGGTTTCATGGGCATGACACCAGTAAGTGTAGGGATATATCTTGACCCGTGAAATGTGACTCCTCTCGAAGAACCAGAGGGAAAAATCATTTTATTCCCTCCTAGGCAAGCCCAAAGTCTGAGCAGGAAAAGGCGATGAGATCTTATAGGAATAATTCCCCCAATGACAGAGAAATGATAGGGAAATGTCTAGAAACGGGTAGAGGCAATGAAGAAATCCCCAAGCAATGTGGACATGGGCCAATCAAGGAGATCGACACGATCATAGGAGGACCACATGTTGGTCAAATGTCCAAAAATACTGTAAGGAATTATGCTTAGGAAGCCAAGGAACTTTCCATGACTAGTTACATCGTCAATAGCAATTCCCAAAGGCTATGGAGTGTGCATCACATCACTTTCACTTAAGAAGACGCATTGAGCGTACACTATCCTCATTGTGATGCCATGCGATAAGGGTCATGGTAGCCTGTAATGATTTAAAACAGATATTGGTAGATAACTAGAGTCCAGTTAACGTCATATTTGGCTCCATCTACGACAAGATACGGTAGACCATGAGCTTACGCCCATGACTTCCCCACTATATGTTTTTACCAGAGATAGCCTTATCCCACAAGGAATGATCACGCTAGCAGTAGTAATGGGAATACTACCACAGATAGCTCGAAACTTCATGGAATTTTCATAGTGGTCAATAGGTCAGCTTATCATAGAGTCTTAGAAAGACCAGCACTGAAGGAATTATGGGATGTTACTTTCGTCCATTACCTATGTATAAACTTTCCAACAGAGTAGGGTATAGCAATTGTGAGAGGTGACCAGATAGGTTCGAGGGAATGCTACCTTAACTCCTTAAGAAAGGCAGAGCCCCATAATGTAAATATGGTACTAATGGATGCAAAGATGTCTGATGCTCCTAAAGAAAGTCCTACTCCTGATCAAGGAGCAAACGTCTAAATGAGTGAAGCTCTAGAAGAAAATGTACTACAGGAAATTATTGAAGAACTGGATCCTTGTGTTGTGGAGTATAGACTGTAGGCCACTCCGATGAAAAAGCTACAAAGTTTCTCTACTTGTCCACAAGACCCTGCCAAGACATGTAAGGTAGAAGGAGACTTGCCACATAAGATAAAGGAGAAGCTCAAGAATTTCTTACGCCGGAACTTGAACATATTTGCATGGAAGCAAGAGGTCATGATAGGCATTGAACCAAAAATAAGTTGCCTCACTTGAATATCGACCCAAAGTACGTTCCACATTGCGGAAGATGACAGATCTCAACCCTGACAGATATGAAGCCTTGAAGAAAGAAGTGAAGAAGCTAATATCTAACGAGTTCACCATGGAAGCCAGATATCCAAAGTAGGTATCAAATGTTGTCTTGCAAAAAAGCATAACAGCAAGCAGAGAGTATGCGTCGACTTCTTCAACATTAGCCAAGCTTGCCTAAAAGATACCTTCCCACTTTGAAGAATCGATTAGCTCGTGGATTCTACTGCACGACGTAAATATTGAGCTTTATGAATGCATATTCAGGATACAACCAAATTCTCATGTACCAGGAAAACTAGAGAACACTTCTTTCACTACAGATATAGGCCTTTATTGCTACAAGGCGATGCCCTTCAGATTTTGCGGGCCTCATTTGCAAGACTGTAGAAATTTATGTTGATTACATGTTAGCAAAGAGTCTAGAGCCAACGAAAAAAATTGCTTCATCTAGAAGGCTATAGATAAACGTCTCAATTTCTTCGAAATCCTCAAGGGAGGAAAGAATTTAGAATGGACAACAAAATAAAAGGAGACCTTCCAGGAGAAGAAGCACCTTAGACAGGTCCATTTCCTTTCCAAGCCAAGGGCTGGCAAAATTTTATTGCTCTACCGACGGTGTATGAATAAGCCACTAGCTCGATACTTATGAAGATGATGTACATCAATTACCTGTTTACTATGTGAGCAAAGCTCTCCTCCTAGCTGAAGTTTGATACCCAAATATGTAAAAGTTGTCCTCTCCTTAATCATCTCACCAAAAAAATTTAAGGACATATTTCCACATTCAAAGTTTTCATGTGATTACCAATTTTTCCCATATACAAGTATTTTAGAAGCAGGACGCCTTGGGCAGACTACTAAAGTAGGTGGTATAGCTAAGTCAGTTCAATGTATTTTTCAAAATAAGAACTTTAATCATGGGTCAATCCCTTATTGCTCAATTCACAAAAACACCGGAGGTAGAGGTAGCCATGGAGCCCCTAGAGCCTCCCACTTGGAACCTTTTTTTATAGCTCTACTGGAGAAGACAGCTCCGAGCAAGCGTGGTCCTAGAAGCCTTGAGGGCCACAAGCTTAATTGCGTAGTACGGTTTGGAGAGATAAAGGCATGGCTTTGTACCTTAAAATGGTCATGAATCTTCTCTATTGCTTCAAAAAATTCAAACTAGTTCAAATCCTATTCGTAGAAAACTCCACTCTGATGCCTTTTCAAAACTGGCAAGTAAGAGTGATTATGAGTTTCTTGTGGTAGTTCTTGTTGAGCACCTCGCCAACTTTCTATTGCTGAAGGAAAAAAAATTGATATGGGCCGAAGGCTCCTCGGACATGGATACAGCCAATCATTGTCTTCCTTAAAAGCAGGTCCTACATGACGATGCTCACAAATTAAGACGAAGGGCCACACATTTCATATTCCATGATGATGTTATGTACGAAAGAAGCTTCTTATCCCACTTCTCCGATACACTGGAGAAGATGAGGCGACTTATGTCCTTAGGAAGATCCATGAAGGAATCTGCGGCACCCATTCTGAAGGACTTCCATTAGCTCAAAAGTTACTTAGGCAATGTTATTATTGGCCTACTCTAAAGAAAAATGATCTCTAATTTGTGCGGAAGTGTGACAAGTGTCAACTTTTCTCAAATGTGAAGAGGCAACCTTCAAGGACTGGCGGTGGTGACTAACCAGAGACCGTTTGTCAAGTGGAGGATTGACCTGATAGTTCCAATGCACAAAAAAAGAGGCAGCACTAGCTATGCTATTCTCACAACTGATTACTTCAAAAAATGGGTTGAGGCCAAACCACTCGCGAAAATTATTGAAGCCAACACATCCAAGTTTCTTTGGAAAAACATAATATGCCGATTTAGTATTCTCCATTCAATCATATCCGATAATTGTAGGAAATTTGACAATAAAAAGGTCAGAAGCTTGTATGATGAGTTAGGAATCAAGAAGTACTTCTGGCGCCCCATCATCCCCAAGCGAATGGACGGGGTAGAAGCAGTTAATAAAACCATCAAAAACACCTTAAAGAGGAAACTAGACTCTTTTAAAGGAGCTTGGGTAGATGAACTCCTTCAAGTATTATGGGCCATGCACATCACTAGCCGAACTGCTAGAGAAGAAATCGTCTTCTCAATGACTTATAAGTCTGAAGCCATTAGTCCCGTAGAGGTGGGAGTGCAATCGCCTCACCACATACACTTCAATGACATTACCAACGATGAGTTGAGGAGATATGAACTGGACTTCCTTGAAGAGAAAAAAGGGACAACTCCCAAATCAAACTTGTTTCGTACCAAGGTAAAATGATGCGATACTACAATCCCATAGTCAAGAAGAAGTAATTGTGTATTGGCGATCTCATGCTGAGAATGATCTTTTTATCCTCATAGGAACCTGGAATGGGCACGTTGGGACCAACTAGGTAGGCCTATATTGCATAAAAAGGGAATTAAGAAATGGCACCTACGATATTGAAAAATCTGGAAGGGAAAATACAACTTCATCTATGGAATATTGAGCATTGAATGAGATACTATCACTAGGGAATGTATGCCACTTGGGAAATTACAAAGCTCCCACATGTAAATATGTTGTTTTATGAATGTTTTCTTTACATGCTTTGGAATAATCACTTGACGAGGCACGTTAGCCTCATGTAAGGAAGCCTATTTCGAAGGCCAAGGTATGAGACACCTCACAGAGGGTCACCTCTAATGCTTCGAAGGTGATACCTTCCATAGATGAACCATCCAACATAGAAGGAGCCCTTAACAAGGTAAGTCACTCTTTTGCAAGGATGCCTGCTTCGAAGGTTAAGATGGGCTAAGCATTTCTAGGCATTCCAGGAAGCCCGATGATTGGCAAAGTCATCATACTTCGGTTTCTAATTAAAAAAACTTATAAATATAATTTTTCACGATCACTTCGCCAGCCTCTTTCACTTCGACTTTCAAGGAGTCAATCTCCTCTTTTTGAGCCTCCACAATCATCTTTAGCTCTATTTTCTCTTTGTTCGCAGTTTTAAGTGCCTTCTCGCGAGGCGTTGATGCTCGTTCGACAAGTTAACCCTCTCTGTTAGAATAGCTACCTAGGACTCCGACTTCTGGAGCTCAATTTTCAAGCTATTAACTTAGATTTCTACTAAGTCCAATTTCACTTCCGCCTCAGTCCTCTTGACTTCGGCCTCATCAAGACCCGACTTCAACTTTTTCACCTCATTCTCTAAACCAGTAGAGGCCTCAATCATTTGGTTTAAATTCTCATTCTTGGCACGAAGACTATGGATTAGATCTTCCGCAGCCAAGCTCACACTTAGAGCCTTTGCTACACATGCATTGTTCGCAGCCAGCAGGTTTTCAGCCTCGCAAGAGACAATGTGGTTTTACCACTCATCAATCCAAAATTTATAATGAGCTCTAGCGATAGAAACGGTCATGGGGACAGCATCTCAAATACATCCTCAGACATTTCATCATCTTTACTCCCCAGAAAGTCCATCGCTTTCTTTGCTTGGGGATTCGTCTTTTGCTTTGAGCTACATGAGATATAATGGGACATTTATTCTCTTCAAAAGCTTCGACCCCATGAGGAGATGAATGTTTATTCCTCTTCGAAGCTTCCTCATCTGTAATAGAGGCTTGGAGAGCCCTTTTCTTCAGAACGATCCCAGAAAAATTTAGAAAGGTGGCATCTCGGCAATGGTGGATGTGAGGATGTCCTAGATGGACTAGACTTTTTCTTCTTTACTAACTAAGGAACCTTTTCCTCACTCCTTATCCACCACTGTAGTGGTGGCAGACATTTTGCTCAATTAGAGTATGCTTTCGTTCTGCTTTTTGTACAAAGATAAGTTTGCCTTCGACTTTTGAGCTGTAGCAACGCTCTTACAGATAGAGGCAAAGTTTGGTCTCACATGCTTCTTTGCAGAAAATCCCTCTACAAAACATCATAGAGTATTAGCACTCCTATAGACTAAGGATAAGCAGATTGCTAAATTGAAAACTTACAAAGTGAAAACATTAGATCGTGTTCTACAAACGAAGTGTTCTTTTCAATCAGCACATCGTGGCTTCGGTCGTTGAAGCTAAACAGATAAATTTCTTGAATAATATCAAACTATTATGATGAAATTTCACACATCAACAATGAATCTATACGTGAACAAAAGAGGTCAAAAACACCTAATCAATAAAAGATCAATTTAAAGTTACATTGAAACATCAAGACCCAACCATCTGACTCCACGGGTTCGAGTTCAATTAGATTGGGGCAAGTCCATACAATATAAGCACTAACCTAAAGAAAAGGTGCAATGGTACTCTAAAATATCCCTAAGGTTATGCTCGCTTATGGCCACACACCCAGGCCTTAGGTAGTAAGCTCTCTTGCTGGGTTCAGTCAAGATGAGCTCAATGCTATCAGGTATCATAAACACCTTACCACACCTAGCTATCTTACCTAAGGTCATGTTTGAGGGATGGTCAGAGACTCCCCACTTCTCCAAAGTGTCAAAGGGGCCAGGAGGCAACCTCCAGATATTTTCACCTAACATGATAGTCGCACTAATCTCGTTTGAAGATAGGACAATGGGCTCTATTAGTTCGAACACACTTGAAATCCGACCCTCCCTACCCATCCTCCTAGACACGAAAAGAGAAGCTCTAGACATTCTTATTTATATACCTCCAGTCAACCAAAACATGCTAAAAGATTCGATCAAAAATTACTTACCACATTAAAGTATTGAAATGCAATTTCGTTGAAAACTAGAAAACCTCGCCAGAAAACTAAAGCCAAATGAAGAACACTGTTCTACAAGAAAGCAACTTTTAATTTTGAATTTTCGCAAGTGAAAGCTTTTGAAATCCTGAGAGGCCGCCTTTTATGGAAACGACCAACGCAGATGCACCGTTAGTTCTACAAGCGCTTTAATCCAAGCCATCTACTTGACAAATCTTGACAGCCATTGATAAAATGTCCTACGCGCATCCAACAGTCCACATAAGGAAGTAACAATTAAACGAGCTTAATACGTGTCATTTTGAATCGCAAGTAGTCGAACGCTATGATTACCCATTAATGTCTATCGGATTCGTACCTTAGAAGCAAGCAACATCCCATCTAGTCATCTTAGAAATATGCGAATGTTATCAAATCGTTGGCATAAGGTTCGAAGCCCCATTATGAAGTACACTCTAGAGTCAAGGCTCCTTATCAAAGATCACCTATACACTTCGAATTTCATAGCTCATATGAATATCCTCCCATGAAGGGAGACGTCGCTAGCATCTGCTCACCTCCGATGATGAGGATCCACACCCACTCAGGATCTAAGTAATAAGAAGTCCACGCATTGTATGAATATCAACACGTGGACTTGGGGGACTACTGTTATACCTCTGATGATAAGGATCCATATTGAAGACACTCGACGCCACATGAAGACCAGAATAGGCCTACACTCCATGTCACACATATGCACTGAAGCGTCACTTCGAGAGATTCGAGCTACTCTCTGAAAGCTCCGATGGTCCAAGGATTTTCCTTATAGCTGACCTAAGTAAAAAAGTGAGGCATTTTAAAGCACAAGCTGCCAAAGTGATGTGAAGGATCACTTTTTACTGAAGGAGGCATGGGGACGGCCTCAGCTCTTCTAATATGGAGGCCTTTGACAATCAAGAGGTGATTGATTGATAAGACATCTACGTAACAGACGCTAAAGTGTCAAATCATAAACTCTTAGCAGGAAACATTAAATGTTGCATTAAATAACCATCAACATATGGCTGACGGATTGATACTTAGGAAGGAACATTAATTGTTCTCGACATCAGACGAGGACATGTATTTTCTTATCACGGGTCAGTATTTCATCTCAAATGCTATATAAACCCATGCATTGATTATCTAAGGTAAGACATTCTGTACTCTTTATAATTCTCCTCAATATTCACCTACTAACTTGATCATCGGAGTGCTTAGGAAAAGGCAACGAGCAACTTACGGTGTGTTCCTGTGTGTAGGAGAAGTTCGTGTAGAGTTGCAAGCTGTTGGTCACATGGAAATATATTTTTTGATAATGTATGGAAATATGCTTTCTTTGAAAAGCGAATTGAACTTAGGATAAAGTTGAAGACGACGAAGAAATAGTTTCAGTAGTGAAGGTGTAGAAATCAGGAATATTATATTGTATAGTAACAATATTAATTAAAGTATTGCTAATGAAAAATAAGCTTTGTTTGTGATCGAATCGAACTTTGGATGAAGGTTGAAGACGATGGAGAAACAATTTCAATGGTGATGGTATTGAAATTAGGAATGAAATGTCTCTATTACAATTTTGAATTTGTTGTAAATATAGTAATGAATATATCACTTTATACTTTTTATCTGTAGTAATATAAAATTACTAATATCATATTTGAAATAATAATAATAATAATAATAATAATAATAATACTAGTTACAACCTGAATCTTGAAATAAAAATATTAATACTTGAATGTTAAAATTGGTACTTAAAAAGCATGATCTTGCTTCTATAAGGGATCCAATTATATGAGGAAGGCTCTCTATAAAAATTAAGTCAAACCTATGAGGAAGGCTATCTATAAAAATTCAAGAGGAAAAAGTTTTCGATACGTCTTTGCTTTGCGGTGATTTAATAAGGCACAGAAATAAACAATACCTTATATTAGAATATACCTTCTTGAACACGTGTTCTCTCGTAAGAAATTACATGTTGTACTTTTACGAGTAGTTTCAGTACAAACAACAAAAGTTCGGTTAAAATAGAAAATAAAAAACATAGCTATGCAATGTTGATAAAGGATTTTATATATAAAGAAGTTATTCTACAATAATATTTTTATTTCTTCGCAAACATTGCTACACAATTTTAACCATAGACATCGTTTATTGTACTTGTATTAGCATTACAACCTTAAATGCCATATCTTCAAGGTTATGGCATTTTAAATTTTAAGAGGTCAAAACTTGTATTTTTTTATTATTATTTTTTTTCACACTTTTATGATATGGCGTTACAGTAAATTAGCATTCCACGTGATAATTAGAAAATGGTCAAATATATTCACGCCACGATTTTTAACAACTAGATTATATATATTTTAATTGCACGAAATGTTCATAACCTGTACACATTATCACATTTATATCTCAAATTTTTTGTCCTCGCACTTTTATTCTCAAATTAACATAAATTGTTTCCGATTTTGGTTTCACTTCCAAAAAAGAAAGAAAATTAAGATAGAGTAAAAAGACTCGTTTGTCCATTATATTTTAAAATAAACAAAAAAAAAATAATACAAAAATATGATTAAATAGTTGACCCTCATTTTAAAGTACATTAACAATATATTTGAACGAAATCTTAATTAAGGACAAAATTTTCTGATAAATGTTAAAAATAAGAATGTAACAAGAAAAATGTTAAGGAAATAAGTATGATAATGAATAAATGTTAATGATTCATAACATAATTAATATATGATTTTACGAAAATAGAAGAAAAAAAATGTAGCGTGAATATAATCGCCCTTACAAGATTATTGCGATAAGACTGTCAATAAGTAAGGCCTTGTTTGATACCATTGATTTTTCATTCTATTTTCATACTTTTTACCTGTTTGTTTGTAAAAAATTTACCTGGAAAAAATTTTCTTTCCACCCATCTCACTCACCTCTTTTCCTTCAAATGGTCGAATTGGTTTTCCTTGTATTTTTG
>CAIGRL010050259.1:0-11640 GCA_903798325.1 Fraxinus xanthoxyloides
AAACAATATATATTTATTTAATTATATTTGAAAAATGAAAGATTAGTTTACAAATTATATTTAAATAAAGAATTTTTAAATTAATTAAAATATTAAAGGGAAGAAAATAAGAATTTGTTAACACGTTAAAAAATAATATTTTATTTATTTATTTCATTTTTATATAAAAATTAGAGTAAACGAAAATTTTTAAACTTAAAAAATGGCCCACGTTCCAGCCCAACAACCGGTTTATTAATAAAATAGGTGGGCTGTCAGCCGGATTAATAATAAAAAAAGGTGGGCTGGTTTTCTTGTGAAGAGGGAGATAATAGGGGGTATTTTTGGTTTATACATGTCTAAAGTTATACTTTAAGTTATTATTTTTTTTATTTTTAACATATTTACCGATCAAAGGCAAAATAGGAATTATGGCCTTTTCTTTGAGCCATTTGCATGTATTTCCTCTATAATAGTTTTGGTGGTGCTCAAACTCAAATTCAGGATTCAAAAGGCTAGGAAGGGACCTTTGCACAGTCTAACTCTTAATGAGTCTCAGAAAATAATTGGGGGATTTAGGGAAATCTCAGTGGCAGAATCGTGTTGAACTTCTATAAAGTATCACCTGCTGAGACTAAGGAAATGGGGGTCGTCGATTATGATCCCATCATCCATCAACCTGCATTAGTGATTCACCCACTACAACTGAAAAGCATGATGTCTGTATTTGCCGACAGCCATTTGACTCAACAGCCTATTCTCAATGATGGAAATTCAATAACTGGCCAAATTTATTTTGAAACTGAAATAACCATGTCTTGGTCTACACTAATGGATGCTTTGTCATACTTTATCAATGCTCCATACCGTGAGTGAGGCCAAAAGTAAAAGTAAAAACTTTACCCCCACGTCTATTGATTGTTGAATACTCCAAAGGTCAAAATTGTACTAGAAATTCACTTCTATTTACGTTATCGCGATTTGAAACATATACCTTTGGTTTCACTTCATGTCTCATCCGTCAAATGTATATGAAGATGATGATGTATACATGGATGTATATATAGTTGCACACTGTACGCACTTTTCAATTAAAGCCATTGAGTATAGCTGTGTTTAGATAAAGAAGGTTGCATTTTTGTCATGGGTTTTGTTGTGTTATTTCTTATTTAGGAAATTGAGTTTAAGCTAAATTTTTTCTTTCTGGAAAGCTCGATATAAGTATTAACTATTGTTAGTTGATATAGACTTGAGTTTTGCAATCTGAGATGATTTGAATTGTTGTTTACATTTAACATTTTGGTGCTGCAGCATTGAGTTTTATTTTTCTGGCATATGTAATTAATAGAATCTACTTAATTTATGGTATATACTATATAAGGCCTTCAGGGAGCAATATGTAAAAGTTGATGTGGATTTTTGCAGTGTTTGATGGATTTTGCAGGTGGTATTACTTATTTATTGTTTCTAGATTATGTGTTTAGTTACTTCAATTTAGCACAGTGCGGAAAATTCAGTTGTGATCATGATATTTGATTTGATGTATAAAATTACGAGGTGCGACCCAAATTACATTTAGAGGAGGTGAATATGTGATTATGTGGAACTAAAAGATTAATAAGTAACTAACAACAAGTCACTATTAATTATCTATAGATGATTAATCAATCAAGTCAATTTCCTAAGTTGAACTGCCGCAGTTATATGAAAACAATAAATAAACAACTAGAATGATCACGAAGAAACCCAACTGGGTAAAAACCACGGACACTTTGCCAGTTAACAACCCACGATAAACGAATTATAAATTTACAGTCTGCCAGACGCGACTACCACTAGTATTTCCTGACCCCATGACTGCAATCACCTCATCCCTTATAGATTGCATGCTCCTGCACCAACTCCCAGCTGCAGTTTTCAAAAACCTCGTGGATTGCGTGCTCCTTCACCAACTCTCGATTTTATGAATTCGTCTATCTTCTGTAGATCAATGAAGAACTCCGCGTTCTCCAATAACTAGAACTCCAGTCACCTTCCATTGATCTATAAAACTCTAACATATATGTCGGAAGTAACAATTTGGTATTTGAATTATATGTTTGATGTTTTCAATGCCAAGAACAAATCAAAACATGAACGTTGAAAGCTTGTTTGATGAATATTATATGAAGTAGTTAGAATTTTCTCAATGATCAACCTTAAAAAAAAAATCGTTCAGAGGCTTGCTGGTATTTATAGTTTAGGTTTATGATTGAATGGGTCGAATAAAAAGCCTTAAAAATGCGAATTAAAATTTTCCGGATGACACATCGCTCGAGCAAAAGTTGGACGATAGGTGAGTGACAGTGTGTCGCTCGAGCGAAGGTAAGACGACAGGCTAGAGACAATGTTTCTGTTTTTGCCGCTCGAGCAAAGACATGTCGACAGTCTAGAGAAATTACGATGCCGTTTTTCTCCTTCTTTCCATTATTGAACCCTAAACCTAATACAACTCAATTAAAAGTATTTGCAACCTACTCGTTGACTTTTACATCGCATTAAATCTAGTCCTTTTTGTTTACAGATTTGTCAATTACATAAAAAAAAAAAACAAACTCCGCATTTGAGATTCTGTGACAAAACTACAAATCTAAAATCATGGTATTAAAAATACAGACACAATACAACTACTACTATCAAACCAACCTTGATTGAAATGTGTTTTTTTTTGTAAACTTGTTTCCTGAAACAAAAAACTCAATACCCAGTGTAAAATCACGTGAAATAATAATACGGATAAACACAATTCAAACAGTTGATCATTAGTTATACCAGCTAACAAAAGATGCATCGATTCATACCAGTTAAATTAAGATGCAATATCAATGTAAACCAAAATATTAAAACAAACGTTGATATTACTAAATATAAAAACTTAATTTAGCTGAAACGAATATTATATACTACTGAATCAAAATCAAATAAAAAATTTGAAGTACATCAAAACTGTAAGTGTTAAAATATCAAAATATCTATACTATATACTACTCCCCATTTTTGTCACAAATGACAATTTACCGATGATTAATATATAATAACCAAAAAATGTAGTTGTTAGCAAGCATAAATATAAGCAATGAAGAGTAAACCTTCCCACATACGTAACTCAAGTTAACAAGTAGTAAATTGTATAAGTGATCCATATGTGTAAAATGTCACTAATCTTTTGGAAGTAGGACTCCAAACCTTAATTTGTGAAAAAGGACACGCCAAACATCACTGTCAATAAGTGTATTCTCCTACTTATGAAAATTAAACCATTTAAAGCACATTAGAACCCATATAGAAAAGTTGATTTTGTATAGAAATCTTCTTGTTCCCCCTAACTTTGAACGTAATTTTATTTTCAAAACTTCAATATTGTTGGTTCATTATTATTTTTTATATCTTAAGTGCATGATCTTTTTCATTAAGCAACTAAAATGACCACTATAGCGAGCTTTAGGAAGGTTAATCCAAGTTAGTTGGCCATATGCACCGGGTTATGAAAAACCCCACAGGGTTAATTGCTCGAGTCAAATAAGCTCCGAAAAAGAATAAAAGATATTGAACTTTTTATTACCAGTGATAAACTTTATTTTAGATCTAATAAATAATGTCAATTCATTTTTAAAGTCACCTTACTAACATATGATTGCAATTCCAAATCTTACACAAGCGGTAGAGTCCTACTAACAATATTACAATATGTGCAGTGCAGATGGTACATGAAAACACATATACTAGGTACTCCATAAATAATCTAAGTCAGCAATGAAAACTATGTTACATCTCATCGATTAAATCCATGCTTGGTCACAACAAACAAAATCAAGTATATTATATATTATGTTGTAAAAGAACACTTTCCCGAATTTTTATTTTCGAATTTTCCATTTTTTCGTTTTATTTTAAAGCATGAATGCACCAAACACAAAAAAAAAAAAAAAAAAAAAAAAAAAAAACCAAACAAAAAAAAAAAAAAAAAAAAGAAAAACAAAAAATAGTAAAAGTAAATAAATAAATAAATAAATGCATAAGTTTTCCACCTAGAAAACAAATAAACAAATATGATGCATGTATAAATCAATGTCACACAATGTTAAAACACGAGCATGCACCAACGTACCTAATTAAAGAGGTGCATGGATTCTCTTACCTTTAAGAGCATGAACAATCTCATGACCGTCAGGTCACTCTTCTTAACCTAAACATTTTTAGAAGTAGAAGTGATTCTAATTAATCAAGTCATTATATCAGTTAAGTGGCCAACCCGATTGGCGGGAAAATTAACCTTGCTTAAGATATTCTGACTTTTACTTCTAGTCACATGTTTATGACACTTAGGTCTTGTGTGTCCCAGTGCACCACACTGGTGACATGTGGGAATGAACCTAGGCTCAAACTTACTCGGAGGTTATTTTCGATTTATCGGACGATCGATCCTACGTTGTCTAGTAGGTCTCGATCCTAAAACATTCTTATCCTTGGGTTCAAGATTAGCAATATTCCTAATTTTGTTAGTGGTTGGGACTAACGTGGACTTGGAAGTACTAGTAGTAGCATTACCATTTTGAACGTATCCTAGACCGTGCCTATTTCCAGCAGGCTTGTTCATTCCTAACAAATTACCGAGTTTCAAAGTACCACTCATGAAGGAATGAAGTGGAATATTATATTTTTCTTGATCACTCATTAAGGATCTAACTTTAGCTTCTAGATTTTCATTAACAAGTTTGAACTCACCTAGATTTTTGGTAGAATCTAGAATGTCACGTAAGAGTTTTTTTTTCTCTATTTCAAGTTCATTAAACTTTTTAGTACTGTTTTATTGATCTTCTTGATTTTAAGACTCTCTTTAAATAGCTGTCTATAAGATTCATAAATATCGGTCTCATCCTCATAGTCATCATCAGAACTCAATTTGTTCATCATTTTCCTTCGTTTCATTTTTCTTATGTGATTGAATCTTAGTTATAGACGTGAAAGCCATAAAATTTTGTTCATCCTCACCGCCAGAGGTATCACTCTGAACGTTGGAATCTGATTTATCATCATTCAAAGTCACTACTAATGCCTTACCCCTTCCTTTATTCAAATTCTTTTTCAAAGTATGACATTCATGCCTATAGTGACCAAAACACTGACACTCGTGACATCTAAATGACTAGGTTTTCTTACTAGAAGTCATATGGTTATTTTTCTCATGCTTATCTTTTGAGAATTTACTAGGAACATCATTTTTCCTATCGTGAGATTTACTCATATTCCTCATCGCCTTCTAGATTTTTTTCCTCACGAAATAAGCTATTTCATCTTCCCTAAGGTTCTCAGTGTTAGTACACTCACTTCTTCTCTAATGGTATTTATGACTATGAATTTAACCTTCTTTGGTTGAGAAATGGTGAATTCATAGGTTTGGAGAAATCCTACGAGTTCTTCTATCTTAACTTCATCTAAATCCTTACTTTCTTCAATAACAGTGATATTAGGTCTAAACCTTTTAAATAGGAATCTAAGGACTTTTCAAACTATCTTAAACTCGAGGATTTCTCACTTGGGTTGAAACTCGAGTTTAATATATCATTAATCTTCACATAGAATTCATTGAACGATTTATCCTCCTTCATTCTAATTTCTTCAAATCTAGAGGTTAGCATTTGTATTTTAGAATTATTAACAGTTTTGGTACCCTCGTGTGTCGTCTCTAAAATGTCCCAAACCTCTTTAACAGTTTCACATGTCGACATTCTCCTAAACTCCTCTATAGACACATCCATAAATAGAGCATGAAGCCCTTTACTATTCCATTTGCAATCAACAACTTAATCTTAGGTCCAAAGAGAAATGTTAGCGGGTGTAACAACACCAGTAACAGTGGATGAAGGTGCAGTCCAACCGTTTTGTACACTAATCCAAATATGCTCTTCCAATAGTTTAAGAAATTCTTTCATTCAAACTTTTCAGTAATCACAATTGCTTCCTTAAAAAAATAAAGACACGGATAGAGACTGACTCAACTAGATTAGATTATGGGTCAAGAATCGAAATGTGGCTCTGATACCAATTGAAATTATGATGTTCGACCCAAATTACACCTAAGGGGGTGAATATGTGATTATGCAAAATTAAAAGATTAATAATTAACTAGCAACAAGTCACTATTAATTATCTTTAGATAGTTAATCAATCAAGTTAATTTTCCTAAATTAAATTGCCGTAGTTATATGAAAGCAATAAATAAATAATTAGAATCATAACGAAGAAACCCCAACTGGATAAAAACTCCAAGCACTTTGCCAGTCAACAATTCACTATAAACGAATTATGAACTTATAGTTCGCCAGACATAACTATCACTAGTACTTTCTGACCTCCTGACTACAATTCCCACATGCTTTCTGGATTGCATGCTCCTATACCAACTCCAAACTATAGTTTTCAAAACATTCCTAGATTTGGTGTTCCTGCACCAACTCCCGACTTTATGAATTCGTCTATCTCTTGTGGATCAACGAAGAACTCCGTGTTCTCTAACTGGAACTCCAGTCACCTTTCCTTGATCTTCAGAATTGTGACAGATATGTAGGAAGTAGTAGTTTGGTATTTAGATTATAGGTTTAATGTTTTCAATGCCAAGAAAAAATCAAAACATGAAGGTTGAAAGCTTGTTTGATGAAGAGGATATGAAGTAGTTAGAATTTCCTCAACGATCAACTTTCAAAAAGTTTAGGTTTAGGGTTGAATGAGCCAGACAAAAAGCCTTAAAAATGCGAATTAAAATTTTTTGGATGACACTATCGCTCGAGTGAAAGATGGGCAACATGTGAGCGACAATGTGTCACTTGAGCGAAGGTAAGACGACAGGCTAGCGACAATATTTTTGTTTCTGCCGCTCGAGCAAAGACATGGTGACAATCTAGCTAAATTGCGGCGCCATTTTTCTCCTTTTTTCCATTCTCGAACCCCAAACCTAATACAACTCAATTAATAGTACTCATTGAATTTTACAACACATTAAATCTAATCCTTTTTGTTTACAAATTTGCCAATTAGATTAAAAACCTAACAATATACAATAATTTGAGTGGATGGTTAGATACATCTAGATTAGAGTTTATTAATGTGTAAAATGCAATGTAATTTGTTAAACAAGTCAGGGTTAAGCCCCTGTTTGGTACACATTAAAATTTTTATTCTCATTCTTCTACTCATTTTCAACCACACATTTTTCAATAAAATAATATTTTCCATCACATTAACAACTTTTCCTTTTTTTCAACTACATATTTTTCATCAATCTACTATTTCAGAATACATTTTTCCAAAATAATGTGACTCAAACACACCCTAAATATGTAATTTGTAGAGTGTTTTGGAGTTTGTATAAATAGCAAACATATGCTCTAAAATGGTTGAATGAAAAAAAAAAGACAAATGTGAAAGAAATCTTATGAAGCAAGAAATATTTCAGTTGCTACTCGTTTCTCTGTTTCTCCTTTGTTTTATATAACTTAAAATTAGTTGCAGTGGTCTTCCTTTGTATTCTCTTGTTTTTATAGACCTATTTTTGTTTTGCTAAAGTCCACTAGTTTCATACAAGTGAAACCTGCGTAGTGTAAAATTTTCCCTTGTTTCATACGTGTGAAACCAATTCAATTTTATTAAAAATTGTAATCTTAGCCAATATATTGAGTGTTTTTTATTTGTACTAAAAATGGATGACAACCTCCTACATGCATGCGGGTCTCGCGTGAAAAGAATTCCAAAAATATGTGGGCCCTCCCCTTATTGTGAGTGTTCGGTCAAAATGATTGTCAACCATTTTCGGCAAGTGTAGAATAGTTGATATTGGGTTTTTGGTATCAGAGCTTTGCAGGTTATTTCCATTCATTTGAAGTTGAGATTTGTGAGCAAATGTTTAAAGAAAAAGAGGGCTTTTGTAGGAAAGAAGATGGCAAGGACAAGTGGTTAATTTTGTTCTTATTTTTAATGGGCAAAATTATGATTTTTGGTCTGTGAAGATGAAAAATTCATTTCTTACAGTGGATCTGTAGCATATGGTCGACAATGGCTTCGAGGAACTTGAAAATAAAGTAGAGTTATCGGATGCCAAGAAGAAGGAACTTAAAAATGTAGACAAAGAGATGCAAAAACTCTTTTAATGTTATATAGAACTGTAGTAGATTCAATGTTTCCAAGAATCATGATGGCAAACAAAGCCAATAAAGTTTGGGAGATTCCAAGAAAAGAGTATCAAGGAGATTTAAAGGTAAGATCCATTAAACTTAAATCGCTTAGAAGAAAATCCGAAAATATGAAGATGAAGGATAATGAACGTGTTAAAGAATTTTTCAATAGATTCACTGAGCTTGTAAATCAAATAAAGTCATATGGTGAGAAGGTTTCAAATGAAAAAATGGTGGAAATTTTTTTGATTACTTTTCTCAGAAAATATGATCATTTTATAGTTGTGATTGAAGAAACAAAGGATTTAGAGAAGTTGATGGGGTTTTTGAAAGCATTCGGGCAAAGATTAAATTGTCGCTCCGAAATGTCAATTGAGAGTGCATTTCAATATAAGCTCAATGTTTGTTCTAAAAATGTTGAAACACAAAAATATGGGGATGAATACTTGAATAGAGGCGGAAGAAGTAGTAGAGGAAGGAATCCAGAAGGTCGAGGTTGAGGTTGAAGCAACTTTGAAAGGAGTTTTAAAGAAGGATATTCATTACAAAGGTGTAAAATTTGTAGGAGAAGCAATTATCATGATGAAAATGGTTGCTGGTTCAAAGGGAAGCCACAATGCCATAATTGTAAGAAGTTTGGACATTTGAAAAAGGATCCTAGAGTGAAGAGCACCCAACAATCGAATTGTGCAACCGAGAAGGAGAGTGAATCAAACTTATTTTATGCATCTTTGAGTGCACAAGAATAAAAAAATAATAATTTATGCTTCTCAAGTTCAAATCACTCCAAGTATGAAGAAATTCAATGGTTGTTGGATAGTGGATGCACCAATCGTATGACATCAAATTGAAATATCTTCATTGTTATGGAGAATACAAATTCAAAAGTGAGATTGGAAAACTGAAATTTAGTAAAAGTGAAAGGACAATGAGTAATTGGAGTTGAAACAAAGAAGTGTTAGACTTATTTGAAATGTCATGCATATGCCATACTTGAATCAAAATTTACTAAGTATTGGACAGCTTCTAGAGAATGGTTATTCTCTACATTTTGAAGATGATGCTTGCTAAAAAGAGCTAGAAATTTGGTCATAACATGGCTGAAAATGAAGAATAGAAATTTTCCTCTAAACTTCAAACATTTGATCGGTAAAGCCTATTGAATGATGGCTAATGGCTCATGATTATGGCACAAAAGACTTGGTCACTTGAACTTTCAAGGGATAAAATTATTGCAACAGAAAAAACATGGTCCAAGGGCTTCCAACGACTGAGGAAGAATTTTAAATTTGTGAGGGATGTGCACTTGGAAAGCATCACTGGCAACCATTTCCAAAAGAAGTAGCTTGGAGAGCAAAAATGCCACTTGAATTGGTACATACGCATGTGTTGTGGATTGATGCATAAACCATCTCATTCTCAAAATAGGTATTTCATTCTCTTTATTGATGATTTTACAAGAATGACTTGGGTTTACTTTATAAGACAAAAATATGAAATTTTCACAATCTTTAGACAATTCATGATTTTTGTTGAAAACTAAAGTGGTCATTTCATAAAGTTTTGAGAAGTGATACTGGTAAACAGTGTACTTCAAAGGAATTTGATAAATTTTGTCAAGATGAAGGTGTTGACACACAATTGACAGCTAGATATACTCCACAACAAAATGTTGTATCGGGGAGGAAAAACTAAATGGTGATGGAAATGGTAAAGGCTATGCTACATGATGGAAATTTTTTTTAGGTAGAAGCGGTATATATGTTAGTTTACTTGATTAACAGGTGTCCAACAAAAGCCGTGTGGAACAAAATGCCAATAGAAGCTAGTAATGGCAGAAAACCATCGGTGAAGCATTTGAAGGTGTTCAAATGTATTTGTTATTCTCAAGTATCAAAAGAAAAGTTGAGGTAAGTGAAAACTGTATTTTCATTGGGTATAGCTCACAATCTAAGGGCTATAAATTACACAACTTGAAGACCAAGAAAGTGATTGTTAGCCGCGATGTATTGTTTGATGAGAATGCTACATGGATTTGGGAAAAATGAAGAAGTTTAAAACAATGTTGTTGTCCCAATACCTTTGCCTCAAGAATCAACCGAGAATAATGTGAAAATGAAAGTCAATTAAGCTCATGACCATCATCACCAAGTAGTCCATCAAGTTCATCATCACCATGCTCAACTCCAAAGAAAATGCGGGATTTGAATGATAATTATGCAAGATGCAACTTTTATATGGTTGAACTAGAAAATTTTGAAGAAGCTATGAAGGAGTGTTGGAAAAAAGCAATAGAAGAAGAGATAAAAGTGATTGAGCAAAATAAAACTTGGAAGCTAGTTGAAAGGCAAAAAATGAAAGACGTAATTGGTGTAAAATAGGTCTACAAGGTGAAGTATAATTCGAATCATTTAAGAGAAATAAAGTAAGATTAGTTGTGAAGGGGTATGCACAACAGCCCATGATTGACTATAAGCTAAAAAAGGCGTTGTACGGGCTCAAACTGACACCGAGTGCATGTTATAGTATAGTCAAATTGGTGGCTATTTTCAGCAACAATGATTTTTCAAAAGCAAAGGTTAGTCAACCTTGTACGTGAAACATCGAGGTAACAATGATATACTTGTTGTTGCATTATATGTTGATGATTTGGTGTTTACTGGAACTAATGGAAAAATGATCGAAGAATTTAAAGTTGACATGATGAAAAGATTCATATGAGTGGAAATATATCAAGATGACAATGCAGTGTTTATTTCTCAAATGAATTATGCAGAGAAAGTGCTTGAAAGATTAAGAATGTTTCGATGTAAAAGTGTTGAAAATCCACTTGTTTGTAATGAGAAGTTGATGAAGGATATATGGAGAAAAGAAAATGGATGAAACTCTTAATAGAAGTTTGATTGAAAACTTTCTTTACTTACCACTGCAACACCGAATGTCATGTATGCCACAAATTTACTTTCAAGGTTCATGAATAGTCCAAGGCATAAACATTTTGGTGTTGGAAAAGTAGTTTTGAGATATAAAATAAAGAAAATCAATTTTGAAATCAAATTTGAGAAGAAGTTGGAACTGAAATTAAGAGAATTTTGTGATAAAGATTGGGGAAGTTGTGTTGATGAGATGAAGAGCACCTCCGGTTATATATTTTCTGTTGGTTTGAGATTATTTTAGTAGACGTCCAAGAAGCAACAAACATTTGCTCAATCCTCAGCTGAAGTTGAATACATGCCAGCCTCAATTGCAACATCGCAAGTCATTTGGTTAAGGACAATTTTAGAAGACATTGGAGAGAAGCAAGGAAAAGCCACACCAATATTTTCTGACAACAAATAAGCAATTGCTATGTCAAAGAATCCCATTTTTCAAAGTCGCACAAGACACATTGCCATCAAGTACAACTTCATTAGAGATGCAATTGAAGATAGTGAAGTTGAACTCAACTATTGCA
>CAIGRL010050296.1:0-21647 GCA_903798325.1 Fraxinus xanthoxyloides
TCAAAACACAAAATACAAAATTGAAATACAAAGAGAACAACCCCTAAATCATTCTCATATCTCTTCTCCTTTTCCTTCTCTCTTCTCTCTCTTTATGACATATGAAAGATCATCGCCGAGAGACCACCGTATTGGCATTCATAGTGGCAAGTGCCGCTGCACATCGATTATGGTTTTGGAGGATAATTTTTGGGATTGTTTCTTCCTCTTCCAATCTGCTACTTAGCCGAAGTTTTGGTGTATTTTTATGGTGGTTTGCAAATGATGGTGATGGTAATGATGCAGATAACGATGGTGTTGACAGTGATAGCGAGGTGGCAGTGGTGCATGTGGGGGTTGTGTTGGCAGTTGTGGTGTAGATGATTGTGCTACGAGGTTGTGATGCAGCTGCACGACATTCAGTTGGTGCCATTGGTAAATTGGGGTTGGGTGATTGTGACCAATAAATATGTTAATTTATGACTAATAAATAATATGTGGCCTAAAAAATTTGAGATTACGATTAAATTTGTTATCGTGATTCATAATTTGTTAAGTTGTAATCTATTAATTTGATAATTTATGACTAATAAATAAATTGTGATATAAAAAAATTACAATTTGTAATCAAGAAATAATACGTGATCAATTAATTTGATAATTTGTGACCGATAAATAAGTTGATCTATAAAATTTATAATATGTGACTATGACGTTCCGTAATTGTGACCAATGCGTAATTGTGAGCGTAAGTTGTATAATATTGTGATCCTTAATATATTTTTAATTATCTATTTAATTGATAAAATTTAATTATGACGTGATTTTTGAAATTTTAAAACAAATTTCTAAATTTTGAAATTGTATCTTTTATACCCTTTAGATATCTATTGTTCCCCTTTTTTTTATTAAATATTGAAACAATTGCCATCGAAAATTATCTATAACTCTTTTTTTCCGTCAAAAATCCCCGATGCACTTAATTTTCCATCGAAAATTTACCGATTGGGGTTTTGTCAACAACTTTCAGATCACTTTTGTCCATTGGAATTGATCATCTTTGATCGAAACACAGACTTCAGTTGGTAAAAGCCCTTTTTGAAGTAGTGAACGTACGACTTTTGTGTTAAATTTTGCGACAGTATCACCTTAAGCACCAAACAAAACCTAAATTAAAACGTCAGTGGTAAAGTTGGAAAATGAAAAAAGTTAGATGACCATGCCTTTAATTTTGAGTATCCCAATGCACCCATCCATCTAAACCACTACACACACTTGCAAGCATGCATTTCTCGAGAAATCTCTATACCAACTCAATAAACTCAATGTTCAAAAACCACAAGTGTTCCACTTGCCATCCAAGCCAACAATACAATTTGTGTATATCTTCTAAATGAAATTAAATAATCATGTATGGAGACATGACAGCTCTTTCACTGCATAGAATCGTGTGTTCCAATCACGCTATCCATGAGAAATGGCAAGTCGAATCAATTCAAATCCATGGGAGCAGTGGGGACGAGGCACGGCAGAACGCGTATGACATGAGAAGCTTTAGTTTTTTTCAAACAAGAAGCGATAAATTAAAGCTTTCTTTGCTATCCCACTTGCAAATTTCTTTTCTGAAAAGTATTCAACAAAATACACAGAAATTAAAGAAAAAAAAAAAGTATGTATTGACAGGCAGAACATTATAACAAGTTGGGTTCTGATCATACAGCAAGTTGGTTGTCAATGTCAAGTTGGAGTAGCAGATTTCCACAAATAAACAGGAATTTTAATATAAAAATAATCTGGTTTTCTATTTTAGCATAATTGGAAATCCCTTAGGTGCCCTACCATGGAAATTCTTTATTGTATCCATTGTTACTGATAAGTTTGAGATATTTACTGTTGTCCGTTGATATCAAATTTTGCATGGCTGAATTTTTAACCAACTTCACTTGGTAGGTAAGACAATGGCCGAGGACTATGTGATGCTAAAGATGAGGTCGTAACGAAATTTAACTGTAAAAGCGAATGGTAGAGACAGCGAATGTGTATCGAAATTCATCTATTTTTTATTTACAAAATCCTTTTCGTCTATCATTAAAATGACTAATTTAACTTCGCCTGGTAACTTTTGCCTAGTAGGTGGGATTTAATTAAGCTGTCATCAGTCTACATGACGGTGTGTTCTTTAAATAATTTGTCTTGTTATATTTAGTGATTAATTGATAGGCTGATTATGTATCTTCTACTAGGCATTTGCAGCTTTTAGGGATGACAATTCAAACTGTTAAAATCAAAAATCACGGTTGATCGAACCGAATAGTGCGAAAAAAATTGAACCGATAGTGCAATGGGATGGTTATGGTTTTGATTTTAATGACTCAATTTGTGGTGGGGTGGGTATGGTATTTAGCGACGGTGCATTGCCCTGAACCGATTACGCTTTAAAAAAATTAATTGGGCAATTGGGCTTTCCATTATTCTTTCCAAAAATTAATTGAGCAATTTTAATAATTAAGTTTTCCCAAAATTATGGCCCAATTAACATTATTAGTAAACCCTTAAACTCAATAACCTCACTCCAACCTTACACGTTAAAATTGAAAATTGGAAACAAAACTTACAAAACACTCTCTACTCAACCAATAAACCAAATCAGATCCACCGGCGCTCTACGGCCGTAACTCAGCTTCAAATTTTTGTAATCAGCAACAAAATCTACCATCTTGTGAGCAACTCCTTGAGTTGTTCTGCATCTATTGGTTTCAAACCATCTTCTCTGTATAATTCAACAAAACCCAGATACATTATACTTGATTGCATTTTTTATAATATTATTTAAATATATGATGCATGGCTAGGAAAATATGATTCTTAGTCTGTTTTGCTTGCTGGTTTATACGTTCTTTAGTTTCTCTATGTTCATAAGTAATAGAGAGTTGAATTATTAATTTGGTTACAGAATTAATGTGGCTTTTTGCTGATGTTATTAATGAAAATCCCTTGTGAAATAAAGTTAGCCTTGGATTGCAAGACTCGATGAAACTCCACGTATCTAATGATTCATACTGCTTAACTTTACAAAGAACTTTTTCCTCATCTAAGGCAAATAGAGCCTCAATACAGAAGTGTACCCAATGAGAGTGATTGGAACTTGGCTACGGAGATTTGTGATAAGATGTAGATATTTTATGAAGCGACTGAATTATTTTCAGAATATCCTACCGCCAATCTGTACTTTTCAAATATTTGTGATATAAAGTTGGCAATCCGTGATTGGAGCACATCATCTTGTGATGAAGTCAAATGGATGCGTCAAGCATAAAGAAAAAGTTTGACAAATATTGGAGTGGCATACATGGAATTCTAGCTTTTGCAACTGTATTAGATCCGAGATACAAGATGAAACTAGTTGAATAATATTTCCATTTGATCTTTGGAGATGTAGCGCATGTAAAGGTTGAAAATGTTAGAGCGTTTTGTCATAAGTTGCTCAAAGAGTACAAAAGACCACGTCATTTGACGGAAAATACATCTCACTCTTCATTATCTTCGCAATCAGAGTCGTCTACAACTGTTGGAAAGCATTCTCGCATGGCTGGTTTTGATATATTTGTTAGCCGTTCTGTTACTGCTCATCATGTAAAAATAGAGTTTGATGTTTTTCTAGACAAGTCGTATTGCCAAAGGTGGATGGTTTTGATTTATCGACATGGTGGAAAGCAATTTCAATAAAATATCCAACTTTACAGAAGGTTGCTAGAGATTTATTAGCCATTACAGTATCTACTGTAGCATCTGAGTCATCGTTTAGTTCAAGTGGTAAATTTGTGAGTCCATATAGAAATAGGCTTCACCCGAAGACTTTAGAAACTTTAATGTGTGCTCGGGATTGACTTTGGACTGATATTTATGGTAGGATTTATTGTTTTATATTTGTTATTCATGCACTTTCTTTTATTGCTGATTTTTTTCTCTGTTGTGTATAGAAAATTCTGCTCATTCATCATACTTCAGAGGTTGTACAAGGTTTAGTGATGAGGATATTGACAAAGAGGTACATTTTTTGTTTAGATCTTCAATTAAGACCATTCTTGATTAGGTAGTATGATTGTATTATTACTCTAATTATATTTCTTATTTAGTATATAGGAATCCACTTTGAGTCTTGCCTCTTGCCCTATGCTAGTAAGAGTTGTGGGGAAGAATGAAGAATGACCTATGCTAGTAAAAGTCTTGACTTATGCTGATAATATTTTTTGTTAAATTCGAATTTTGCATTTGGAAGTTGAGATATTATTTATTAAATTGACTTAGTTTTTTGTTTTTGATTTTATTGACTTTTCTTCATATTTGTTTTTTCAATTTGACAGTTGAAGTTTGAACGTATAGAAACAATTTATTTTTGCTGTTATTAATCTAATCGAACCAAACCAAGATATGAACCGAGCTGAACCGAACCGACTTACGTGGTTATAGTATGGCTAGAAATTTGGTGGTGCGGTTATCATTTTGACGGAACCGAGCCGGAACCGAACCGAACCATTGTCATCCCTATATTTTTTCGAGTTGGAAAAGATTATCCATCTTGAAGTTCACACTATCTTGTCTAGTATTGATGGCAATCCATCAAATAAGTCCATAGAATACATGTTAGAACATTATTCCAACGAATGCAAAATTGCTTTGTCAATAGCTCCAAATTTTACGTAGCCATTGGATCATTCCCCAACTCAACAAAATAAGCTTATTTTTTTTTACTTTACGCAGACATGAGATTTCCATCAATAATGCAAATGCAAATCCCGCATAATCTTTATAAATTTGAGATGCTAGAAAATCAAAATTATCAAATTCCCAAACTAAAATGTTATCATCAAATTCATCCATCATTCCCAATGCCGCATCTCCCATGCCAATAGAATAATAGACAAGAAAAACATGCTCAATCTAACAATTGATTGAACAATTACCTGATCTAATCGAAAATTGGGAGGCCACCTCAATTTTCTCCCTAGAAATCTAAAAATTCTTTGACCTCTTCATCATAAATTGGCATGCTATCATACTTGTTATAAATTATATTAAATATCTCGTCAACTTCTTCATCAAAAATCAGTGCACCACCGTAATCCAAATCTAAAAATTCATCTGCTTCAACCCTACTATGAAATTTTTGATCTTGAGATCTACTCCATGTTTGGTTGTTCGTGCAAAATTCGCAAGCGTACGGGATCATTGACAAGTTATAGAGTTGATGAGTTAAGAATATCGTCCCGCATGGAATAAATTTAATTCAAATTTACTAACTTTTTATGGGATTCAAATTATGTAAACAAAAGAGAGTTTGATTTTATTTTATATTAATTAATCTAAGAAAGCTGTAAAATGTGACTTTTATCAATTTATGAATGATTGTATTGGATTTCGAATTCGCCTATTATTATCTATTTCAATTCTTGGTTTGTAATTTAATCCGTTCATGCGTTTTTAACAATCGATAAAACTATAATATAAAATTTTCTTTTTCAAGACAAATTAAGTCCATCCTAATCACGACCCGAATCTATTCCTAACTCAAATTCGAATTATTAGAATGCATTAAAGTTTATATTATCTATATGATTGCACATGTGATCAAAGTTATTCCTAACATCTATTACATATATGTTAATTTTGCCGCATTCTAAACTTATTGTAAGTCTCCCAACACTACAACAAGCAATTAATTATGTAATTGGTGGCCAAACAATCAAATAATGCAATGTGTATGCAAAATTAATCAGGAAAAGCAAGAAATAAACTAAACTACTAGTCTTGAATTAAAACAAATAAACGAATAGGTTTTATCTTCATCCAATACATAAACGGATCTAGCCTAGCATGTTAATATATAAATTAAAGAAAAATATCACCCATATCATGAAATAAATCAAAAGATGTTGATCTTCAATTCCAATGTTGAATTCTTCAAAATCTTGTTGTAATTGAACTTCAATTCCTTGAAAAGGTTTGATCTTCTCTCTCAAAATATAGTAATTAGCCTCTTGTTCTTGATTAATTTGATGAATTTTTTTGTATGAAGAGGTAAGAATGGTTCCCTTATGCATAGCCATCGTTCTCTATTTAGAAGAGCCAGAAAATATGTTAAAATAGTGTCAAATTGGGTTTCCAAAAGAGTTTAAATCGTGAAAGGAAACTAAAGATTCTTCTGCGAAAAAGGCTTGTAAGCGTGTTTCGCTATAAGTGTTGCACGAGCCATAAAATCAAATGGCTCTCGGGTTGGGGAAAATAATGCAGTGCGCGCGCGCCATAAATTTCCTGCTCGCACTAGTTTGTCTCTGAATAGTTTTCGGTATTTTGGCCATAAATTTTAATTCAAAGGGATACAATTCTTCTAGAAATACAAATTTTCCAATTCAAGTTTTTTCTATCCGAAAAATGGGTCTCAATTTGAGGGTAAAAATCCGTAGCATTACTTCTTCGGCTGTAAATTGATATTTGAAATCACTTTTACTGTATTTCACTCATTTGACCTTCAAATGCATCAAATTGATCCTATATTATCTTCATTCATCGTTTAGTGCTCCGAATCAGCTATTAGATGTTTACACTTTGGTCCTCAAACTTGGATTTCCTTCGTTTTCACACGTTTTTCGTTCCTTTCTTTCAAATCCACCAATTTGCATTGAGTTCAACCTAACAAATATAATTAACACAAGATTAGGCTATAACTCATCGAAATCACTAACAAATACTCCAATTTAATGACTTAAATAAGTGTACAAAATACACTTATCAAACACCCCCAAACTTGAACATTTGTTTGTCCTTAAACAAAATTATAACATAACTTAACCAGAAATTTTAAACACATATGGTTAGATAATTTTCATTTTGTCTCAAGATTGGAATATATGTATTAAAACTATAAGTTGCTACAAAATTACAATGCTAAAATTAATTTCTTCTTATCCATTGCAAAATCGACGTGTGTCTGTGTGTGAAAATTCATGTCAAGCATAAAAAATTCATAAAGTGATTCAAATCTCGACCCTTTATGGCCAAATATTTCCTTTCTTCACTCAAAATACACACCCCAAACTTCATTTTTTTCACTCTTTTATCAAGGTGTGATAAAAAGTTGAATTTGTGATATAATACTAATCATTACCCTCTCTAGTTTGATTCGACTTTGTTAATTGTAGCTCAACACGTCAATAAATATGGTTTCTCCTTTTTCTTTATTGCTTCAACCTCTAAAAATCAATTAAGCTAATAATCCCTCGTCAAAAGTCAAATTCTCTCGAATGAATGTTCGGGGCTTACTCAAGACAAATATCAATTATTTTTCTTTTTGTCTTTGTAGACTCCTCTCTATTAAGTTTTATAAATGATCATTTATAGCGAGCTTTCAGCCGATAACTCTCAAATCAGATGATCATAAAGCACCAGGTTTTTAGAGTACCTTACATACTTAATCACTTGAATCATAAATGCTACAAAGAGAAGTTTCACAATAAGATAATACTTCATATTCATTATTTTTTCTATATATATTATCCGTGCAATGCCCATTTATGAACACTTATTTTAAAAAAAATCAACCCCACAACGTAAGATATCAACCTAATTTTCATCTTATTAGTTTTAGACAATCCACACAAAATTTAGCACACATAGAATCCACATATTCTCAATGTCTCCGTACAACAGTTCAATCACCCCAAACTATCTTAAAATTGATTTAAGGATGTATAATTCAGTTGTTATTTGGATTTAACATCTAATGTCCATTATTGTCAACCTACTCACAATATGAATCAATTTTTTTCTTCACAATGCTGAACATAAATCATGTGCTCAAAAATATCCAATTACACTTAAATAAGCACAAACTAACTTAACATATGACTTATCCATAATTTATAGTCCAACTTCATGTTCCAATATATACATCATCGTTAGCAGATTATCCGACCTACACAAGCATACAAAAATGCATAAAAAGAAGTAATAAAAATGTTTTTTTGCACAAACATGCAGAAAATGACGAAACACAAAACTCAATGAGAATCACACCCCACACTAGATACAGACATTGCCCTCAATGTCAAAAAATAATGCAATCAGGAAACAAAAAACAAGGGCAAAAAAGGAAAAGGTACTCATCTGGTATTAGTCTGTAGGAGGTGGATAGAAAGGCATGAGCTCTCCAGATCCAGATGGGTTTGCGTTAAATGGTGGAGGAGTGGGCAAAGAGTAGAGGTCTCGTATCATAATACACATCTGATCAATCTGTCTATGTATGTCATCTGATCTGCTATACATAGCCTTACCTCTTGTATTCATATCCTGCAATTTGCTATATATGGCCTCATTTCAGATATGCATATCCTCAACCCGCTCGGTCATCTGTCTAAACGACGCCCCATTAGGTCCTGCTACCGTCGCAAAGTCAATAGCTCAGTCGAGATATCTTGCTTAGTTCCCTGGAACCTGGCATTCCTAGCAAGCTCCATGTCATCCCTCTCTTGCTCCCTGGCCTGCGAAGCAATCAACATCTGCTCTATATGATGCAATGTCCTATTATTCTCTGTTAGACCCACAAACAATTACCTCATAACCTGTAAATTAGGAGCTTGATCTAGCTGTGTAGGAGGTGGAACGTGCTCCTCTTCCTCGTCGTAATCTTGGTCTTGCTGCTGCTCCCATCGCTGTCTTTGCTGTAGAATGGACTGCCAAGTTTTGGTCGCCAACGATACATTAATCGGGATTGATTTTCTCGCATGTAATTCCCCTGGTAGGAGGAGCCTAATACCCGATGCACGACACAAGCAGTAATGAGACTAGGAAAGTCAATGTATGTCTAGTGTCTGGATCTGATGCCACAAAATATATGAGAGTATAAATCAAAGACCCAAAATCAATCTTAAAGCCTCGTGCCGATGATATAATAGAACATCCTTGGACTATTAAATTTAGTGCAATGTGAGCTCAGATTGATGTTGTATGTAACGAACTTATATAAGATCACAAAGGAGTCAGTAATGTGTCGATACTTAAATTCATTATCAAGAAGGGGCCACACATCATCTCGCCCATAAAGCAACTGTGCAACAACCGACATGTCGGATCCATTAGCATTGACACAATATTATCCCTAGAAAATCCGTAATAAACATCAATCACCTCGGGGGAGAACATTATCCATTTATCTCGAATCTATGTTTGGTGCATGTATTCGGTCCCTAGAGCGTCTAACTCTGTATTAAAGTCGGCGTAAAACTCTTGCACCATAGTAGGATAAGTCGTATGAGGCTCACCAACTACCTTTTCCCACCCTACTAAATGAATGAGCCGAGTCAACTCAAATCCCAAAACGTCTTCTACCACAACCTTTCGTCCCATTTGGATACCACATTGTCAAATCTAACCTTATGCTCAAGGGATCTAAACCACAGCATACCCCCGTCATCAAGTCGACTGTAAGCTGTGCCAGAAGATCCCGTGACTTTTTCCTTGCCTTTCGATGTAGAAGCGTTAGTCTTCCTTTTATAAGGCATACCTAGAAAATAATAAATAAAGAAAAATGACCATTAGTTACTCATATACGATATCGCAATCCTAAATAAGCAATGTGTACGTCAAGTGAAAAGAAAATGGGGACTGCAAGTAGGGGATTCAAATAGGGACATATGTGGACATATGTTAGGTGATGCATTTTGCAAGATATTCATTCAATTCAAGCAAATTGAGAGATGCAACAACATGTGATCGTGTATGTGGGTATACTCTAACGATTATACAAAAATCATGGCAGAATTCAAACAAAGATGCCTATTGGACAATTTATCAAACACTTTGGCATGCATAATAATTTCAAAAGGGCAGAAGTATAATAAACAATCAACAACCAATCCACAAACCCATCAACTAACTAAGCCTATACTCCAACAAAACTCAATAAAATCCAACCATGAGCAAGAATTTAAGAAAAATAAGCATAAAATTTGAAACTGTTAAAGTTAAGCCAGGTTACCTTTGATTTCTTGAATTTTTTTGGATGGAAGGATGAAATGTGGATGAATGATGTTGGAAAATAAGTAATATTCGACCACCGAAATTGGGAGTACAATGGGATGATGGTTATGAAAATTCGAAGGAACCGTGCGGTGTGTGAGTTGGTGGTCGTATATGTGTGTATATGTGTCTACCGGGTGGGCTTTAAGAATCCACCCGTGAACAGCCTATGCGTGTGCGCAGGCTTAAATTAATTTATTTATTTTTTAAAAAGACACAAGTAAAATTACCTATTCCCATATGGAACCCCCACACTTAATGCAGACAATATGCAATTTTAAATGAAGGACATAATTAATAGGGATGAAGATGTCCTAACTAATGTAAAAATAGAAAAACGTGAAAAATTATAAATTAATGAATAAATAAATAAACAAAAGGGAAGAAAATTGGGATGCCTCCCAACAAGTGATTGTTTATATTATTCAGCTCGACTTTGTCACTTAGGCTATTTTGGATCCTTTAGTGGCAGAATTGTCTTCTCATTGGAGTAATCACCTCTCCAATAAGTTTCCAACCTCTGCTATTGATTTTTAACCTCTGTTGATGATCTTGTGATACCACCTCAACTGTACCATATGGATGGACCGCTACAACAGTGAATGGACCACACCATCGTGATTTTAACTTGTCTGGGAAGAGTTTGAGGCAAGAATTGAACATGAGTACCTGTTGATCAACCTCAAATTCTTTTTTTGTAATGTGCTTGTCATGCCATTGTTTAGTTCTCCTTGTATAAATTTGCATTCTCATAAGCTCCCAACCTAAACTCATTAAGCTCGTTCAGTTGAAGGATTCTCGTTTCCCGACTGCCTTCATATCAAAATTTTGCGAGTTGACCAATACGCCTTGGCTCAAGTTCAATTGGTAAGTGGCATACTTTTTCAAACACCAATCGATAAGGAGACATTCCGATAGGAGTTTTAAATGCAATGCGGTAGGCCCAAAGTGCATCATCTAATTTCTTTGACCAATCTGTGCGTGATGCATAAACTGTAGCTTCTAGTATTTTCTTTAACTCTTTGTTGGAGATCTCTACTTGCCCACTAGTCTCTGGATGATAAGGAGTTGCAACCCGATGTTGGACCCTGTATTTCGCCAATAAAGTTGAGAATAAGCGATTACAAAAGTGTTTCCCGCCATCACTAATAATAGCCCGCAGAGTTCCGTACCTTTAAAAGATATTCTTTTTGAGAAATTGAGTCATAACTCGCCCATCATTTGTAGGTGATACCACAGCTTCTACCCATTTATAAACATAGTCCACTACCACCAAGATATATTGTTGACCATATGAAGACGGGAATGGTCTTATGAATTCAATACCCCAAACAAAAAAAATTTCTACCTCCAATATGCTATCTAAATACATTTCATTCTTTCTAGAGATGTTCTCCGTTCTCTGACATTTATCACACTTCTTCACTAATTCATAAGCATCCTTAAATAAAGTTGGCCAATAAAAACCCGATTGTAAGACCTTAGCTGTTATTTTAGTTGCTGCGAAGTGACCTCCATACGGAGAAGAGTGACAATGATCCAATATATGCTTGTGTTCTTCTTCTGGCACACAACGACGAATGATTTGATCAGGACCACTTCTATAGAGGAACAGATCATTCCAAAAGTAGTTCTTTAGATCACTAAAGAATTTTTTCTTCTGTTGACTAGAATACTCCAGAGGAATAATAGAGCTAGCTAAACAGTTGACATAATCTGCATACCAAGGTGTTGAATTGATCTCAAAAAGTGTCTCGTCTGGAAATTCTTCCTTAATTTCATCATCAAACTCTTCTTCTTATTGCTCCAAACAGGATAAATGGTTTGCCACTAAATTCTCATTTCCTTTTTTAATCCCTGATTTCCAAGTCAAATTCATGCAGTAGAAGCACCCATCTGATGAGTCTTGGTTTTGCATCTTTCTTATTGAGCAAATACTTAAGTGTTGAATGATGAGTATACATTATCACCTTTAACCCAATTAAGTAAGGTCTGAATTTATCGAAGGCGAACACTACTGCTCAAAGCTCATTTTCTGTGGTTGTGTAGTTCAACTGAGCTTCATTAAGAGTTTTGCTAACATAGTGAATAACATGCAAAACTTTATTTTTGTGTTGTCCCAACACTGCTCCAATTGCGTAATCACTCGCATCACACATTAATTCAAAAGGCAAATTCCAGTGAGGTACAGCTAATATAGGTGTTGTGACCAATATTTCTTTCAAGGTTTTGAAGGCAACCAAACGCTCATCTAAAAAGTTAAAAGGCGGATCATTTTCCAATAAATTGCCAAGAGGTTTGGTTATTTTTGAAAAATTCTTGATGAAACGCCAATAGAAACTAACATGACCCAAGAAGCTTCTTATCCCTTTTACAGAATTAGGCGGAGGTAGTTGCTCAATCACTTGTATTTTAGCATTGTCTTCAATACCCCGAGCCAAAATTAAATGCCCCAAAACAATTCTTTCCTGAACGATGAAGTAACATTTTTCTCAATTAAGTACAAGATTGGTTTCTTGACATCGCTGCAACACCATTCTCAAGCCATCCAAGCACTCCTTGAATGATAACCCAAACACAGGAAAATCATCCATGAATACTTCAATGATACTCCCCACCATATCAGAAAAAATTGACATCATACACCTCTGAAAAGTAGTTGGAGCATTACACAATCAAAACGGCATTCTTCTGTATGCAAAGGTCCCTTAGGGACACGTAAATGTGGTCTTTTCCTGATCTTCTGGTTATATAGGAATCTAATTATACCCTGAATACCCATCCAAAAAGCAATAATGTGAACGTCCAGCGAATCTCTCCAACATTTGATCTATGAAAGGAAGGGGAAAGTGATCATTTCTAGTTGCTATTTAGTTTACGATAGTCAATGCAAACTCTCCAACCTGTAACTGTGTGCGTAGGAATCAACTCATTGTTTTCATTTAGCACCACTGTAATTTTTCCTTTCTTCGGGACTATATGTACTGGACTTACCTAATGATTTTCTGAAATAGGGTATATAATCCCCACATCAAATAACTTCAACACTTCTGCCCTACAACTTTCTGCATCTTCGGATTTAACCTACGTTGCCGCTCTATTGAAGGTTTAAACTCCTCTTCCGTTAAAATTTTGTGCATGCAAAGTGAAGGGTTGGTCCCTTTTATATTAGAGATGGTCCATCCTATTGGTGTTTTGTGATCCCGAAGTACCTTTATTAGCCGATTTTCTTCGTTTTTGTTAAGAGCATTTCAGATGATGACTGGAAGTGTGTGTGTTTGTCTCTCCCAAGAAGGCATAGCATAAATGTGAAGGCAATTGCTTTAGTTCAAGAGTTGGATCATTTTGAATAGATGATAAAGTCCTTGAGGGGCTTTCTCCTAGCTCCAGTTGTATCGGCCTCAACATGGTAGGATTTCCTTCTAGCTATCAAACACAGTCTTCTATTTTTTCTAATTTGGATGGACCTTCTTTTAAGTGAACCAGGAAAGCCTCAAGTAGATCTTGAGGATAATTAAGTTTGAATGTACCTGTTACAGTTATGTCCAACACATCAATCTCATTCAGCATCAAATTTGAATGCAGTGAAGATGTTAATGGTCAATTCTTCATCATTTATCCTAAAAATTAATTGTCACTTCAGGACATCTATCAACGTTCTTCCAGTAGCCAAAAATGGACGACCCAGTATGAGAGGTACATCATTGTCTTCATCCATATCCAGGATAATAAAGTCGGTTGGGAAGATAAATTTTTCAACCTTTACCAAAATGTCTTCAACAATTCTTTTTGGATATTTGATCGACCTATCAGCTAGCTACAGTATAACTATTGTAGCTTTTGGTTCCCCCAAACCTAATTTCCTGAAAAGAGATAAATGCATCAAATTGATACTGGCTCCTAAGTCACATAATGTCTTTTTAAGTATTTGTTACCAATATTGCAAGGAATAGTAAAACTCCCTGAATCTATTAGTTTTGGTAGTAACTTATGTTGAAGTATTGCGCTGTATTCTTCGTTCAGCATCACCGTTTCATTATCTTCAAGCTTTCTTTTATTTGATAATATGTCATTCATAAATTTGGCATAGCTAGACATCTAAGCTAAGGCTTCTGCAAATGGTATGTTGATGTGCAACTTTTTGAACACTTCCAAGAACTTCGCAAACTGTTTATCAAGCTTGAGTTTTTGTAGTCTTTGTCGAAATGGGATCGAAGGTACGTATGCTTTGACACGAACAGTTGCCTTAACCTATGGACTGTCTACTGTAGCTTTCTGTGTCTCTGTTGTTTTATATAACTGATCCACGTGTTCCTCGCTCATGGTAGGTACTTTTTCTGTAGTTGCAGCTGGTCTTTTCACTGTTATTTTCGGCAATTGAACTCCACTTCGAGTAGTGATGGTGTGTACCTATTCTTTAAGATTTGTCTCTGTGTTGCTTGGTAAGGTTCCTTGATTTCTCCCCGCTAATGCAGCTGCCATTTGACCCATCTGAGTTTTGGATAATTGTTTGTTGGTTTTGGAAGTTAGTCTCACTCTTAGTAATGAACTAAGTTAATAACTTCTCCATCGATTGCTTTTTGTTTTCCTGCTTATGTTGTTGTTGGAATCCAGTTGTCTTGCCTGAAAATTTCCTCCTTGTCCTTGACTTTGATTTCTCGCCCACGAGAAATTTGGATGATTCTTCCATCGCAATCATATGTGTTGGAGTAGGGGTTATTCTGTTGCCTCTGCAAATTTTCCGCATAACTAACCTCCTCAGGCTGGTTACATGTGTGGAGGCTAAATGACATCTTTCTGTAGCATGATCAGCCCCGCAACCTTCACAATCTAGTTTCAATTGTTGTACCATGTTCCCATTCTGAGTAAGGTTGTCTAACCTCTTTGTTAATGCTTCCACTTGGGCTGCTAATGAAGTAGCTATGTCCACGATGTTTATTCCTACTGTTTTCACGATACTTCCCTATCTATTGGCCATATAGATTGATTCTCTGTAATTCTCTCAAATAGGTCCAAGGCGTTGTCAAATGGAATATCTATTATTGACCTTCCTGCTGAAGCATCGGCTATGTTGCGAAATATAGGTCTTAACCTCAATAAAATGTACATATCTTAGCGTCTTTAGGAATGTCCAGATTAGGGCACTTCCTAAAGTAATCTTTGAATCTTTCCCAAACTTCTGGACAACTCTTGAGGTCTCCTTGCTTGAAAGTATGAACTTCATTTTTTGAGTTGATGAACTCGAGAAGGTGGGAAGAGTTTCAAAGTGAATTTCTACACCATGTCATTCCATGAAACTACGCTCCTAGGAATTAGTGAGTTTAACCAATCTCGTACGCCATCCTTTAAAGTGTGAGGAAATAAGCGTAGTCGAAAAGCATCAATAGACATGCCTTCATGGCTAATCATATCACACAGCATCAAGAAGGCTTGAACATGTTCATGATGATTTTCAGTTGATCTTCCAGAGAACTTGATGTCGTGATGATTCTGAAATAAGTTGATGACGTCAGGTTTGATATGGAACTTAGCCTGTCCAAATGGTGGATATATAATAGGTGGTTGTACAGGTACGGGCTACATAATCCCTCACTAAACCTTCTCCATCATTTGCTACTACCCTCAGTTGATTTGGCTGAACTGGTTGAAGTAGTTGTAATGGATTCTAAACCTGATTCGGATTTTAATTTTCTGTCATTTCCTTTGCTTCTCTCTATTCTCTTCTTCTTGTCTAAAGGTTCTTTCGATTTCGGGATTTATTGGAAGAAACTCGATCTCATTAGAATCTTGCATAAACTATAGTTTCCTGAAAAGAGTAAATCAAGAAACTTAGTTCGTTCAATAAATAACCTAAAAAAATAAAAATAAAAGCTTCAAATTTAAAATAATTAATAAACTCAAATAAAATTAACTAATCTCTGGCAGCGGCGCCAAAAATTTGTTCGTGCAAAACCCGCAAGCATACCGGATCGTTGACAAGTGATAAAATTGACGAGTTAAAAGTATTGTCCCACATGAAGTAAATTCAATTCAAGTTTACTAACTTTTTATGGGATTCGAATTATATATAAAAAAAGTTTGATTTTATTTTATATTAATTAATTTAAGAAAACTGTAAAAATATGACTTTTATCAATTTATGAATGATTGTATTAGATTTCGAATTCGCCTACTGTTATTTATTTTAATTATTGATTTGTAATCTAATTCCGTTCATGCGTTCTTAACAATCGATAAAACTATAATATATAATTTTCTTTTTCAAGACAAATTAAGTCTATCGACCCGAATCTATTCCTAGATCAAATTTGAATTATTAGAATTCATTAAAGTTTAGATTATCTATATGATTGCACATGTGATAAATGTTATTCCTAACATCTCTTGCGTATATGTTAATTTTGTCGCGTTCTAAACTTATTGTGAGCTCCCAACGCTACAGCAAGTAACTAATTATGCAATTAGTAGCCAATCAATCAAATAATGCAATGTGCATGCAAAATTAATCAAGAAACGGAAGAAATAAACTAAACTACTAGTCTTGAATTAAAACAAATAAACAAATAGGTTTCATCTGCATCCAATACAAAAACGAATCTAGCCTAACATGTTAATTTATAAACTACAAGAAAAATATCACCCAAATCATGATATAAATCAAAAGATGTTGATCTTCAATTCTAAGGTTGAATTTTTCAAAATCTTGTTGTAATTGACCTTCAATTCCTTGAAATGGCTTGATCTTCTCTCTCAAAATATAGCAATTAGCCTCTCGTTCTTGATAAATTTGATGACATTTTGGGTATGAAGAGGTAAGAGTCGTTCCCTTATGTGTAGCCCTCGTTCTCTATTTATAAGAGCCAGAAAATATGTTAAAGTCGTGTCCAATTGGGTTTCCAAAATAGTTTAAATCATGAAAGGAAACTAAAGATTATTTTGCGAAAAATGCCCGAGAGCGAGCACCAGTATAAGTGTTGAGCGCGTGCCATAGAACCAAATGGCTCTCGGGTTGGGAAAAATAATGTAGTACGCGCGCGCCATAAATTGTCTACGCACGCGCTGGTTTGTCTCTGAATAGTTTTCGGTATTTTGTCCATAACCTTTTCTATAGGTATATGATTGAGTTGATTCAAAATGAGTTGGAAATTTAATTCAAAGGGCTACAATTCTTTTAGAAATACAAATTTTCCAATTCAAATTTTTTCTATCCAAAAAATAGGTCTCAATTTGAGGGTAAAAATCTATAACTTAACTTCTTCAGCTGTAATTGATTTATGAAAATACTTCTACTATATTTTACTCATTTTGACCTCCAAATGCATCCAATTGATCCTATATGATCTTCATTCATCATTTTGTGCTCTGAATCAACTATTGGATATTTACACTTTGGTCCCCAAATTTTGAATTTCCTTCATTTCGCACTTTTTTCGTCCCTTTCTTCCAAATCCACCAATTTACATTGAGTTCAACCTAACAAACATAATTAATACAAAATTAAGGTATAACTCATCTAAATTACTAACAAATCCACCAATTCGCATTTAATGCCCCAGATAAGTCTACAAAATACACTTATCAGTAGGGTTAAAATTCAAATTTTAATCTAAATCAAAATTAATGATTAATTTTAACAAAATATTTCATAGAACCACAACTTTCAACCACACATCTCATTAACAATTAGCAAAATCTATTAAAAACTTATTTTAATCTTTATCAAGCACGGCCTAATTCCCAATGCCGGTCAACATGTTCATCGTTAAGGAGACCATAGAAATTGTGGGCCCATTACTACTGCCATTTGAAAAAAGAGAATGTATAACGTGGTGAAATGTTTCCACATATTCAATTAGGACATTATTGAGAAGTTATGAGATTTGATGACTAATTAGAAACTTTTCATTTTTTAGGAACTTAAGTGCAAATATTGGATAATATGCACTTAGTCGGGAAAATGATTAGCTTAGGATGAATAATAAAGATGACGATGATGTAGGTGATGATGATGACACCGATGACGACAACAATGATGGCACTAATTTATGTAATAGTGTTATTATTTTTTAGAAAATTGAAAAATAAGTTTTTAGGATTAATTAGTAAAGTTAAATGCGGCGGATCAACCGAGGCCTAAAGTGCAAACTTCAGAAATTTTGGGAAATAATGAATTTTGCGTGAAATGCCATGTTTGGGTTAGGAATATTTATTTTGGGCTTATTGTGAGGACATGTTTTTAGCTTTCTCCTTCAAAAGCCATTTTGGGCTTACCAAGTTTAAAATGTTGAGTCCAAGAGTCGTCTAGAATAATGTTACTTGTATATAATGAAGTTACATAATAATTTATATATAGATGATGTGTTAAAAAGAGTAGATATTTTTTTTATTTGGTTGAAAAACTATGACACAATCATATCAGACTACATCATGTGTATGTAAACTATTGTGTACATGTAACACAATTGAAGTGACCTATTATAACCCACGTGAAAACACATTACTTTTGGAGTAATGCTTTTTATACATCATTGTGTATATAATGATGTATAGATAGAAAAGAAGGGAGGAAAAAAAAACCCAGTTATTATAATCCATTTCTTTTCCATGTCATCTATATATGCATTATTATGTAAAAAATAATTTACAAATAGCATTACTCTTGTAATTATATATTTCTCCAAAAATAAGAGTAATGTTATTTATACATCACTGTTTACATAATTGTGTACAAATAGATCACATGAAAGATAGAGAAATATTGTAAAAAAAAATATTGATTACATTATGTGATCTTTAATAAAATATTGTGATATCTAATTTAATTAAATATATCATTATCACAATAACACACAATTATGATCATTGTCATATACTAGTAATAAATTAAACAGTCACTATCAACAAAACACAATTCGAGAGCCACAATTACATATTTAGTTGCAAATGCGCTGTCCTTCTATCCTGAACAAACCCTCATCCAACCAAAATTGACGATTTTTGCCTTGCTTAATAAGGTCGACCAAATACTATGTTATAGGATCATTCTCTAGAAATGCCAATATTTTTTTATCTTGTATTTATATTAACTTGGTTCACTGAAAGAGTAACAATTGAACAAATAGTAGCTAAGGATACTAGTCGAAAGATTGCATCTGTTACATGATTACTAGAACCGACATGATACTCTAACACAAAATTGAACTTCGAGAGAAGTTCTTGCCAACGAGCTTGCTTGCTTGAAATTTTTGATTAGGACATGCAATGACTAACAATAGTATTTTCGATTTTCACAATAATGGAGTCCCAAATAGATAGTGATGTCATACTCATAGGTAATAGACTATTGCCAAAGACTCCCTTTTATAAATCGAGTGGAGTTGCTCTATATTATTCAACTTTCAACTCTCATAGGCAATCGAATGTCCTTGCATTAGGATCCCTCCTAGCACAAAACCTGTTCTTAGATGGTTTAGCAAAGAGTTCATTCTTCCATTGTCAAGTGTGTTCTTTTCTCACATGTTCTTCCAAGGTCTCATTGTAGATTACATTGTTGTCCAAATACACTACCCAAAGTCATCTAGAAACTTGTGGAGTACCTAATTCATCATCATGCATGACATAGCGAAGCATTTTCAAGCTAAAGGCCGACCTTGAATTCAAATGTTCTGGTTAATATGGTAGTCTCCGATTTATCCCTTTTTGTCCGAACTTGCCAGTATTCGGACCTTAGATCATCCTTTATGTAATGCTTCTCCCTATTCAAACAGTCAAAGCAATCCGCCATGAGTGGAATAGGATAATTATTCTTTATTGTGATTTTGTTCAAGGCTTGCTAATCAAAACACATTCAAAGAGAACCATTGGTTTTTTTCTAAAATATCACTAAACTCTATATGACTATTTCGCAGGCACGATAACTTCACTATCAAGCATTTCTATTAATTTTTTTCTAAGCTCCTTAAGCTTAAGTTAAGACATGTAGTAGGATGCCCTAGCAAAAGGCTTACTATCCAAAATAAGCTCAATTTCATGATCAATAATCTCCTCAATAGCAATTTCTTTTTAAATTTATACTACCTAACATCTTCAAATTCTTGCAGAAGCCTTCTAACAAGTTCTGGAATAGGACTAGTAGTCTCTTCATTCTCCTTGTAATCTAAGAGTGCACGAAAATGATGGATCAGTCAACTTGAAGTCCTAAATAAATTACATGCATGAGATGCTGTTCTCACTCAATTTCCAAACTATTGTTGGAATGACACATGACTTAAGCTTTTAGCCCTACAAACATGAGGTTTCTGCTCTTCCTCTTTTACCTTCTTCAGGGAAACATCATCATTTTCAGTTACCCAGTGAGATATTCTACTACTCCGATGTGAAAATGCACCTACATCCTCCTCATAATTGACTTCAAAATAGCTACTAGCATACGAAACATTTCTCTTTAAACCCGGAACTCCACCTACTAGTTGGTTAATGCATTTACATTATGTCTCCAAGAACAATCCTTCATCTGATGAAGTCCGTTGCATAAAAAGAACCCAATCCATTCTTTCTAGGAGTAGTACTTGATTTTCTTTTATTGTGCCTTTCCTTTGTTCTAGTTGCTTTAATGTCCACCCTGATTGTTGTCCTGATGGCTTCTCTTATGGTTGTAGTAGTGTTATCTCCCATTTGAGCTAGAGATGCTTGAATTACCCGTTTCGTTTCTATTTTGGATTGGTTATTTCTTTGTAGCCAATCCTTTCTAGGTTCACATTGATGTTTCATCAAGCATTCGACTAATCTTATTATCGTGCTCAAATTAGCCGTCTTCTGTCTTTGGAGTTAATTCATGCCCATTGATTTAGCCATTTTATGAAGTGAAAAGCTTATTATTTTTCCAACATGTCTCAGATATCCATTATATGTCCTGAAACGGTTTTCACGTCATCCCAGATGGAGCCCATGTGTTTTAGTTTTCGTAATGCTTGTTGAGCCTAACATTCCACATTTTTCAAGAAAAACTATGATTTGATCGTCTCTTTGAAAAGATTCAAAGTGGTTGTCTAGTTCATGTTGGCCTGAATATCTGTATATTTTGTCCGCAACCATAGTTTTGTATCTCAACCAAATACATGGTAGCTATTGACACATTTCTTACCTTGTCTTCAATGGTAGCCGCAAAAAAAGTATTGTTCTATATCAAATAGGAAGTTCTCAACTTCCTTTGCATCACATGCCCCTCCTTAGGTGTACGACTCTGGAATTCTGAACCTAGGTGAGTTTATACGGGGCTTGTCCATTGCCCATTGCACGTTGAAGTATGCACAACTAAAGTCTCAATATTTCCATTTTTTCTCGCAGATCGGGGAATGATTGTAACAACATGACTCATCATTAGTGATGGCAACGGGGTGGGGCACCCTCGCCCCGTCTCACCAATCCCCCGCCCCGCCCCATATTTTTTTTTTAACCAAAAATTTCCAATTAAAATATAAATTCAAAATTTTATAATCCAAAGCAAAAATACTAAAATAACTACATCAATATCCAAAGCAAGCACCGTAAACAAACAATGTTCAAAATTAAACATTTACAAGTAGAATTACATT